>RDPX01000140.1:450737-463540 GCA_003991215.1 Morbakka virulenta | reverse complement strand
GATAGATAGATAGATAGATAGATAGATAGATAGATGGATAGATGGATAGATAAGATAGATACATAGATAGATGGATAGAAAGATAGATACATAGATAGATGGATAGAAAGATAGATAGATAGATAAATAGACAGATAAAAGATATGTTGATGGATAGATAGATGAGATAGATACATAGATAGATGGATAGATAGATAGATGGATAGACAGATAGATAAATAGATAGATAGATAGATAGATAGATAGATAGACAGATAGATAGATGGATACATTGATTGATAGATGGATAGATAAATAGACAGATAAAAGATATGTGGATGGATAGATAGATAAGATTGATACATGGATAGACAGATAGATAAACAGATAGATAGATAGATAGATAGATAGATAGATAGATAGATAGATAGATAAATAGATAGATGAATAGAAAGATAAAATATTCCAGTAATGAAACTTTTGACTAGTTGAGACAACTATGTGACAAAAGTTCTTGAACAATGAACAAATAGCAGGGGAATGGAAGACAGAACTTATTGTGCGTTTACCTTAGAAGGTAGATATGAGGGATTGTGCAATTTGGAGAAGAGTGACTCTGCTGTCTGTTACAGGAGGGAATGTTGGATTTCATTCTGTTATAACAAATTAAATGCAACGTTGATGAGATACTCAAACAACAACAGTTTGTATTTTGATGAGGATGATCTTTTACAGATGCTAATAATTCATTATAGAGGAGAATCAAAGAATACCATCAGAACCTTATGATCCACTTCGTAGATTTCTCCAGGGCCTCTGATTCGGTCCAAAGAGAGGCAATTTGGAGCATTGCCAGCTCATATGGGATTCCAGGTAAAATAATTAGGCTGATAAAGGCTTTCTACACGAATAGTAAATCATGCATAAGACTGAATGAACGTTTTACAGATTCCTTTAAAGTAGTTACTGGAGTCAGACAGGGTGACGTTTTGTCACCATTTTTATTCCTGTTGGTGGCTGACCACGGATTAAGGAAAGCAGAAATCGAAGACTGTGGAGTTGGTATGGATGTCATGAGAATTTTTTATTTGGACTTTGGAGAACACATTGTTCCGCTAAAGCAAAATGACAGTATGTTGTAAACACCTATAAGAAAGGCACAAACTGTGATGAAAAAGGTCCAATTGCGTATCAATACTACGTATTTTAGGGTGATAAAAGTTGTAACAAATACAGACTCTATATCAAAAATCACACTGGAAATGGAAATGTGATCGATGAAGTGGAAAAATTGTAGTATTTGGGATGTATCATAAGCAAGGAGGACAGAAGGTCGGAGGACCTCAGAGTTATAATAGAAAAGGCTAGCTCACCTTTTGCCAAAACAAACATTGTATAAAAGTGCAAAAAGATGACAGTCAGACTAAAGATGAAAATCTATGGGGCAAGCGTTCTGTTCTGAATGTTTCTAAAACATGGATATTGAAAAAAAAAGAACTGCATGAAAATGAAGCCTCCCACTATCAGTGCATGAAAAAATCATGGCAATAGGATAAACGGACTACGTGTTAAATGAAGAAGTGAGAAGACGAACTGGAATGCGAACGATTGAGGGAGTCCTTAAAATGAGAAGATGGGCTTGAATGGGTCATATCAGGAGGAAGGGTGAAAGAAGAATAACAAAAGTGGCAACAGAATGCATCCCTAAAGGGCATAAATAAAAATTTTGAAGAAACCTATTTTTAATTGTTGAGAATTAATTATGATCCTGAAAAGAAAGTCAGCAATGTTTTTTCCTTATTGCAGATTTTTGGCAATTACAACTAACTATTAAGGTTATTATGAGAAAAGGCTATTGTTATTAATTACTTTGAGGTTCACAATTTCAATATTGCTTTTCGAAAAACCAGGGCATAAAATACTACCATAGTCAGGATCAAAATTACGATATTACTGTTGCAAACATTATTGATTCTAGACTGATCTAAACAATCTGCTTTCAGTTCTATGTAATTTAAAAGCTTCAGTTGAAAGACACATGCCTCATGGCTACACTTTTATCTTGAGGAGGATGTAAGATGTCTTGATATATTGCATAGCTAATCTCATTGATCAATGAAAGACAGGAGAAAGGGGAAAAAGAGAGTTTTAATTAGCTGTAAAAAGGCACCACTTTCTAATGACCGGGGCTGATCATAAAAAAAATTCTATTTTTAACAGCAACAATTAATACTTTTATGTTTAGCAAGTCCCCATAAATCTTTTCAGGTGACAGATGTTATAGACCCGGTTAAGTGAGTGTCAAGTAGATGGTGTGAGTGTAACTGAGATACAGATGGAAGACCACCCAGAGTTAAGGGCAATGAGAAAGACAATATGTTGTCTTGAATTCAAATGCGAATAAACCTATAAGGGTCTCATATTTAAATACTTTCAAATGTAGGAAACCTAGGTGTCCTCCCAAATACAAATTCTTTTTCAAAAACCTGTAAATTAGTTATACCTCAATGTGGTGTTTACTATTCCTTTTTATCTTTAACAAATGTAATATGATAATTGACATTGCTGAGCCAAGTTTAAATTTTCCCCTGTCCGAAATATTTTCAGAAATATGGAATATAAAGGACTATCAAATTATGAGAAATATAATAAAACTCTGGCTTTCGTTGGCAATCAAAGTAAAGAGAGTGATCTGAAAAATGTTGGTTCCTTCCTTTACCTCTTTTTTAACATTTCTTGTCGACATAACTAAAAAACCACAGCACTTATTTTTAACTGTTTGTATGTTACACTTTACACTTTTTAATGATTTATCTCGCATTTTTTGTTATTTGTCAGGAGACCATGGACAGACAAATGTAAATGACTCTTGTTTTATACATTTAAGCGACTACATCAATCCAAAAGATTATATTTCAAAGGCAAATGGGATGACTGATGTGTTCGTTTATCCTATCAAAAACAAGACTTCCCTCTCTACAACAAACTGAAAGGAGTAAACAGTCACATGACAGTTTACTTAAAAGACAACATCCCAAGTGATTATCACATTCGTAAATGTAATAGAACATCCCCAATACTCTTACTGGCTGATCCTGGGTGGCTTATTAATACAACATTTGAGACATTAAAGTATCAGCAGGGAAGATTTTTACGAGGAGAACATGGTTATACTAACCATTTTAGGGATATGAACGCAGGGTTTGTTGCCTGGGGACCCTGTTTTAAAGAAGGAACCCAAGTTAGTAGCATTCAGAGTATTGATTTATACTCCGCTATATGTCAGATTCTTGACATTAAACCTCTAAAGAATGACGGTAATATTACAAATATGAAACCACTTATGCATTTGCCTTCGCAACGAAATCAGGAAATCCATGCAGTAAAATCGGTGCTAAAGCGAACTAAGACGAGGACAATTGAAAAACATAGCTTTACTTAATTTTGGAATAAATAGGGTAGGTAAAAATTAATCAAATGGACTTTATATGTCATGGTAATATTGTTTTTATCAGTATTATGTCAATATCATGTAACTGTAAAAGCATAAACACGGTAAAATGGAAAAAACATCATATTAATTATGAATAAAATTTCTACTTGGCAAATAACTTTTGCAATGAATACGACATCCTGATGGGTCTGTTTAATATAAAGACTGTTTTATCAAACAATAATGAGTAGTGAAATGTTGGGTTTTTTTCAAAATTATAATGCAAAGACGAAAACCACCACTGTAAGCTTTTAACCTATTGAAATAAATTTAAAGAAACACCCATTAATCATATGATAAAAATATTCTCAGCTAAAACATAATACTGTCCATAAGATATCAATTGAAAACTTGTTAAATGTCTGCTTATTATGGAGAAAGTCAAGTAGTAGTGGTCGAGTGGTATTTGTATATCTTACCTGTTTAAGCAACAGTCATATTTGTGAGAATACTGCGTTTACTTCTTTTACAGAAGACGTCTGAGATTGTATGTGTTTCAACTTTTATAAATAGGGTAAACAATAAAAAAAAACCAAAAAAAATTAAAAAGCACAAAAAAATCCTAATAAAAAGTAAGCCTCTGCACTGATTTCCACCTTGCTTAAGGTAACTTACTTACTTACTTACTTACTTACTTACTTACTTCAGCCTGGAGGTTGTAAGTCAAACCTCTCGACCACATCTCTTCTCCATCCTCTTCTATCCAGGACTCTTCTTCTGAGTTCTTCAGGCGTCAGCATGGTGATATTTTGTATGTGCTTGATAAAGTTTAGCCTAGGTCTTCCTCGTCGGTTTCTTTCTTGGAAATGCTCGAACAAAACGAATCTACTTATGATATCATCCTTCCTTATCCAATGCCCTAGCGATCTCAGCTGACGTTGGAACATTTTATCTCTCAAAATTTATTTTATTTATTTTATCGCTTAAGGTAAAAGAAGAAAAAAATAAGAGAATACAAAATCATAATTATAATTATTATGTTTGGTGTATTTTCTCACAAAGCTATAGTTCTCGCTTGCTTCGGTTGTTATTGATGAGATCCCTGCCTGCCATCTAAAAAAACACAACCCTTTCACTTGTAGCTTTAATGGCCTATGATCAACCGTAAGATTCGGGCTGTACCTATCTAACAGTTCTGTTTTTTGAGCACGTTCTACATTCATCATTATTCTAATTTGGTTAACATAGCTTTCAAAGTTTTTCGAAACAGTCCCAAGGCACTGTCGACCATTAACCCCACGATCACAGGGCTAATTTCAACCTTCTTCATTTTCCACAGTCGAACAATCTCATCTCTTAGACCTCTGTTCTTGTCAACATTCCTCTGTTCCTTTATTATTATTATTATTATTATTATTATTATTATTATTATTATTATAGAAGTACGCTCATGGATAAAATATCACTTCATTCAGTGGTATTGTCTCCTCGACATTGGTGACAGCATCTCCTCAATTTTCAAGAACTTTTCTCAGGAACCATGCAGACTGTAGGATTAAAGTCTTCTCCATTTCTTCAATTCTGGTTTCAATTCCTAATTCTTTTACTCTCCTTTTGATGTCTTTTGGTGGTGTCTTTAACGCTCCGATGACTATTGCGGTTACTTTCACTTTCATATTTCATAGATTCTGGAGGTTTCTCTTTAAATTCTGGTAATTTACAACTTTCTCTTTCTCCTTTTGTTCAATCCAGGTATCTTATGGGATGGCAAAGTCAGCGATAATCCAATTGTTTTCCTTTTTCTTGATTGAAATTAAATCTGGCCTTCTGGCTTTAATTGCATGATCGGTTTGAACAGAAAAGTCCCACAATACTTTGCAAGTATTATTTTCAACCACATTTTCTGGTTCATGGTTGTACCACATACCGCTTACATGTATTTCAAACTTCTACCGACCCAATCATGTCTATTTCGTCTTCATTCGATAATGAGGTGATTGATAGTTTTATCAAACTTATCGTACATTCTACATTTACAGTTCTCCTGTGTTTTGTCCATTTTGGGTTTAATGAGGTTCATCCTAATGGCTTTCTCTTGAGCT
Source organism: Morbakka virulenta (assembly GCA_003991215.1). NCBI lineage: Eukaryota > Metazoa > Cnidaria > Cubozoa > Carybdeida > Carukiidae > Morbakka > Morbakka virulenta. Next base: position 458,026 of record RDPX01000140.1, on the reverse strand, counting down.
GTTAGGATGAACATTTCTTCCTTCCTCTTAATGTTAGGATGAACATTTCTTCCTCACCATATGCCAATAATTTCCACCTTTCCTCTCCAACAATCTCCTTAGTTTGTCGAATAAATTGGCCATGCAGGACTTTCTTCTTCCAACTTTTCTTGAGCTTTTTTGCTCTTCGATCTTTATATTCTTTCACTTTTTCTTTTATTTCCATGTCTGATCTTTTAGCTGTATTCAACAGTCGTTCCTGTTATTTTCATTTAATTTGTTTCTAGCATTTTCCTCGCTCTTTGTTTATACTCTTTGCAGACTCTTCCTTTAAACTCTGATATCTTTACATCATCTAACTCTTGAACATCTAGGTACTTGTAGCTTTCGTCTTCTTGTATGTTACTTATCATTTTGCCATCTGGCAAAGTAATGCTATCAGACTAGACAATTTTCCCCCTTTTCATGGCAAGTGATGCACACAGTTCGATCCCAAGTTCCATTCCTGTCTCTGAGCTGTAAGTTCTGACTGCCTGTATTAGATTTTCTTGGGTTTTTCCATACAATTTTAAATAATCCATATACAGTAAATGGTTGATTTTAACCTTACTTGATCCAAACGTATACCCAGGTGCTACTTTTCTCAAGATTCCTGTAAGTAGGATCATTGATATAATAATAAAGATGGTAAGGTATCCCACTGAATGGTCCCTCTTTTTATTCTTACTTCTCCTAATATTTCATCTCTGTACATCATTTCAACTCTCCATGATTTCATTGTCTCGCTTAGTAGATTAAAAACACTTTGATTTACTTTCAAGATGGCTAAGCATTCCATTAACCAACAGTGTGGGATCATGGCATATGCTTTCCGATAATCTATTCATGTCATTGACAATCATTTTCTTTAATTTTTCACTTCTTTTAAAATCATTTCATATCTATATATAGTAGATCTTCTGTTTCTTTGGTGTTTCTCCGACATTCTTTCTGCTCTTCAGGTAATAGTCCCTTCCCTCTAGGAAAGGGCAGATTTCTTCAGAAAATATACCTGTCAATAACTTCCATGCAAGAGGGAGACATGTTATGGTATAGTAATTGCTTGCAACTGTACCTTTGGATTTATCTTTGTGGATAAGCACTGTTCTTCCCTTTATCATCCACAGTGATATTTTACCCTCCTTCAAGCATTTTGTAAGATCTGACACAAGCTGCGTGTTTTTGCATTTGAATTTCTTTAGCCAAAATCCTTGGACACCATCTGGTCCTGGTGCTTTCCAGTTGGAAAAATTTTCACAGTATTTTCCTAACCGTGTTTTCTGTGATGTTAATCTCCCCTTGACCATTAATTTCCTTAACGCCTTCAAAAATTCCCTTGGGCCATTCTGCATCTTTTTTCGTGCTTTCCCTCCTGGCTCCAGATATCAGACCAGAATGTTTTTGTTTCTTCTAGATCTAGTGCTTCACTTTCCTCCCAGGCTTGGTCATTGTTTAGTTGCTGGTAGAATCTTTTTTTTTCTTTTAACGTCATTTTCCCCCAGTACTGGGGCTTAGACGTTGCCCTTCTCAGGAACTTGGGTTTGCCAGTGAGGAATTTTTTGGTCGGATGCCATTCCTGACGCCAACCAATGGCTTTTTCTTTTGTGAATTTCCAAAGTCCCGGCTCGGGGAATCGAACCCGGAATTCTTGGTTACTGTGTAGTTGCAGTAACCATTAAACAACGGCTCCTCCTGGTAGAATCTTTTTTATTGTTACTAAATAAACTGTTCTGCTGAAATTGAGGTATTCTCTGATTGCATCTCTTTATTTTGGTTCCTTTTGCTTTAGATTTCTGACAAATTATTTCTTTAGTTGTCTGTAGCAATTTCTGTCAGATATTATCTCTTTTCTGCAGTAGATATTCATGCTTTTTGTTTACTTTACTTCACGTATACCCAATATTTCCGTTGCTAGTACAGGTCCACAATATACTAGATCATTCACTGCAGTAATATCTGTTAACCTTAACTTTACTGACTACTTCATTCACTGCATTCACTGCATCTGACAATGTCTTTCTTTCTACTCCTCTTAATGATCGCAGTCTCTTACGTTGTTTTCCTTAAATTTCATTCAGCTGCTGTAGTATCCTGTTTTGCTTTTCACCTATTTCATTTTGAACTCTGTTTACATGAAAATCTCTCCTTTTCATTGTTTCATTTACATTTCGATCATCTTCATCCACAATGATTTTCTCCTCTCGTTCAGCATGTTTAATTCTGTCTTCATTGAACATAGTTCCTGCAACTCCACATTCTGCATCCTCTACCATCCATTTAATCTTCTCTAGCTCTGCTAACCATTTCTTTCTCATAGTCTGGGCACTTTGATCTAGTAAGCGTTGTTTAGTTATTTGGAACATGCCTTGGATTATGCATTCTTTCCCTATAAGCAGTTATGTTGGGATTACTTCTAAAGAAACACTCCATGACAACTCTGTTTTCTTCAAATGACCATTTCTTTCTGCTCCTTGTAGCAGTAGCTGGGTGGCGACCGGGTCCATTCTGCTGAGCCACGAGACATCTCCTGGAAGAGAGAGCTTCCCATGAAGTTTCACCTTCAGTAACGCCGTTGTTTAATTATCCATTATTTAACATTACTATTACACTCATTATGACGATAGTGGTGATAAGGTGGCATAACCACTGGTGTTTTTATCGAGAGACCATCTTTAGGTAGGTTTCCTGTTGTAGATGACAACAGGAAATGTTTACCAATGTTTCAGAGTTAATCATAAGTACATGGGTGGGTTGATATACCTTTCCTATTCAGTTAAAATGCTCCTTGTCTGGTTACTGTGATCTTCATGTGTAAGACTTAGTTCTGTTCATGTGTAATAAATAATCTCTGTAAATACTTGTAAAATCAGCTGGTTCTTGGGTTGGCTAGTAGCAGCAAGAGACTTTGATTCAAACATATAAGTTTTGTTTAATTTTTGTCTCTGGAATTTTGACGCTCTGCGTTTCGTATAGGCAGGTAAATAACATTTTCACCGAGGCTAAAGAGGCCCTCCTCCCAATGAGGCAGACGTAAGTAACCCCGCCAGAAGCCAACCTGGTATTTTAACGTCTAGTAGTAGGTTAATAGGTACTATACTTTGCCCAAGGGTGACCTGGAGGTAGTTGTGGGTAACCTCATGTGCTCATGTTAAAAATTCCACAACAGGATGTAGTTTTATGGCAACTCCCAGGACAAATTGTTATTGTTATTATTATTATTATTATTATTATTATTATTATTATTGAAAGTATAACTATAACGGATATAAAAATATGAAAAATCATGAACTGAACCTTTTTTTTTTATTATTCCTTCAAAAATTATTCTTGTATGTCGATTTACGGAATAGTATTTTATTTAGTATTGTTGTAAAAAATTGTTATTCTGTATAAGACATAGATAAAAATTTTCAATTGATTCCGGTCTTTTGTTATAATATTAAGTTGGTCTAAAGCTAACTGTGACCAAACGTAAACACTGTCACGCCAGCGTTTGCACGACCGTCCTCGTTTTCTCTTTCCTTCTACCACCCCTTCTGGACATATTTTAGATAATCCTGTTTCAGACCTTTTGATGTGCCCAAAGAGTTTATGTACCTTGCTCTTGATTACTGGAGTGATTGGTGTCAGTGTAGTGATCCTGAGGCGCTTCTTAATTGGGGTGTGATATGTTAGGCTGCTGCCAGTCATGAATCTCATTATGTGATTTTGAACTGTTTCTATTTTCAGCAACAAGGAGTCCATTTAATGACCTCCAGACCATAAAGTACAACTGGGAGGATGTAAATTTTATATATGAGGGCCTTTGTGTGATATGGTATTCTTTTTGTATTCAATAACAGTTTGTTTTTCTGAAAGTCCGCCCATCCTAGACTTATTATTCTGTGTTTAACAGATGTTTATCCATCATTAGTGGAAGAGAGTTTATGCCCAAGATATACAAATTTATGTACTTGTTCTATGGTACTGCCATTTATTCTGAGATCAAGATTGCTGTGTGGATCAGTTGTCATACATTTTGTTTTTGAAATGTTGATAAAAAGTCCAACTTNTTAGTTTCCCAATCCAATTTTCAAACTCTTTGGTGACACTACCCAGTGCACCTATCACTACAGGGACGACTTTAACAGCTCTCAATTTCCACAATCTCTTTATCTCTCTTTTCAAATCCTGGTATATTATTATTATTATTATTATTATTATTATTATTATTATTATTATTATTATTATTATTATTGAAAGTATAACTACAACGGATATAAAAATATGAAAAATCATGAGCTGAACCTTTTTTTTTTTTATTATTATTCCTTCAAAAATTATTCTTGTATGTCGATTTACGGAATAGTATTTTATTTAGTATTGTTGTAAAAAATTGTTATTCTGTATAAAACATAGATAAAAATTTTCAATTGATTCCGGTCTTTTGTTATAATATTAAGTTGGTCTAAAGCTAACTGTGACCAAACGTAAACACTGTCACGCCAGCGTTTGCACGACCGTCCTCGTTTTCTCTTTCCTTCTACCACCCCTTCTGGACATATTTTAGATAATCCTGTTTCAGACCTTTTGATGTGCCCAAAGAGTTTATGTACCTTGCTCTTGATTACTGGAGTGATTGGTGTCAGTGTAGTGATCCTGAGGCGCTTCTTAATTGGGGTGTGATATGTTAGGCTGCTGCCAGTCATGAATCTCATTATGTGATTTTGAACTGTTTCTATTTTCAGCAACAAGGAGTCCATTTAATGACCTCCAAACCATAAAGTACAACTGGGAGGATATAAATTTTATATATGAGGGCCTTTGTGTGATATGGTATTCTTTTTGTATTCAATAACAGTTTGTTTTTCTGAAAGTCCGCCCATCCTAGACTTATTATTCTGTGTTTAACAGATGTTTATCCATCATTAGTGGAAGAGAGTTTATGCCCAAGATATACAAATTTATGTACTTGTTCTATGGTACTGCCATTTATTCTGAGATCAAGATTGCTGTGTGGATCGGTTCTCATACATTTTGTTTTTGAAATGTTGATAAAAAGTCCAACTTCAGCTGAGTATTTTACTAAGCAGTCAAGAAATGTTTGAAGTTCTTCTCGAGAGTTGTTTGTAAGTGCAATGTCGTCTGCATAAGGGAGATTTGTTTTGATTTGAATTAGTTTGCCACCGATAGTGAACCCTGAAATACACTCTGATTCAACTTTCCATGTTACTGTGGCTGTAACAACAGAGAAGAGCAATGCTGAAAGAATATCCCCTTGCTTGACTCCTTTCAGAATTTTAACTGGCCTTGGTAATTCCGATGTCAGTTTTTATTTTTATTTACAGAAATAATTTATTAAATTTAATCATTTTAATTAAATGTATTACATTTATTAAAGGAACACACTTCAAAAATGCACCATGGGTAGAACTTACTGCTCAATGACAGCCCAAATCATAATATTCTTTCAGTTAAATTCTTATGCTACAAGGAAGTCTATAAACAACATCTCGTAGCATGTTATTTTAAATAAACTTCAACGTTCTGCTCACAAAACACACTGGTTAAAATGTAGCCCGACAGACAGAGCGGACAGAAATAAAGACAAAGACAAACCCACAGAATGTAGAAGTGTATTTGGAGCAAAGTAACAGATAAATAGTTATAAACTCCACTAATGATTATGTGTATATATATAAATTCCTTATACCATAGGCTGAACTAGCTTGGCACAGGAATCTCTTCTTTAAGTACTGGATATGTGTTCTTTTATTCTATTAATAAATGTAAAGGATGTCCTTCCCACATACCTAGCATCACACCGCCACATAAACTCTTAAACAACCATAATTAAATTTATGGTAGGGAAGATATTCTTTTAAAATAAAGAAAGAATTTTCCGTGGAGTGAAAATTACTTTGAGCATAGGAGCGAAAAAACGCATTCGGATAAATAGAGAGACAAGCAAAACGAAGGTTGAAGGGGTGGGGCAAAACAAAGTATGCCTCATAAGGAGTGTAAAAGGGAAGGCAAGAAAATTTTGTATTCACTCTCAACAAAAACAAGAATCTCTAAAACAACAAAATGGCTCACCATTTTTTTGTCTTTAGGATGTTGATTTTAGAGTAACCAAAGTTGCTACATAAATAATTATTATTTTTTATGAAAACAGTAAATATCTTAGCACTTTTATTTATCAGACTAGTGTTCTTTTATGCTTTTTAGATAAAAAAATCCAGTTTCTCTCAAGAATGAAAAAAGAACCTTTTTTCTATACTTCCTTGCCAGGGTCCTTATTGTCCTCGAGTTTGTTGCAAAATATTTAACTGTTTTCATTAGTTGGAGATTAGAAGTTTTATGGCATAGTTCTTCAAGAGTTTTAGAGCTATTATCTAAGTTAAGATCAGACGTTCATTCAGACGGGTGGCTCAAGATTTTGCCAAATTAATCGCGCTTTTCTTTCAATCTTTCATTAATATCTTATTTTCTGTAGAACCTTTTCAGTTTCGTTCATTCTTGATGTTCTGTTTTCTGTAAACGTGATAAACTAAAAATATTTTTGGTAATATTTCACCTGAAAGCAGCTTTCTTGTCAGACAATCTTCACTGACTGTTTATTTGATTTGCTATGGTTTTATTGCAATAATGTATGAAATCCAGTCAGTTATGGTTCGTTGTCTTTTGAGTCCGACAAAATGCATTGATATACAACCACTCACTAAGAATATTCTCATGGTTTCCAGCCAAATAAAGTTCCTTTCTCTTAACTGTTTCGAATAAAGAAAGAAATTAATTCTATATTATATCGGAAAGAGATATTGTTAATTGTCCTAATTGAAATCGAATGGGAAACCTTTTTCGACATGGCACCTACTACGTTTGCCTGGTGACAAAGCTACTTTTAAATAGTTAATGATTTTATCATTTAATAGAGAAGAAATAGAGAGGTACACTATAATTCACTAACTTTTCTAAAGAGATACATTTTGTTTATGTATTAATTAGAAATCGTGCATTTACTGTAACTATTTCTACTGCTAATACAACTGTTACTATCACCACCGCCATTACTACAACTACTACTTCTACTACTGCAACCACTACTTCTACTACTGCAACCACTACTTCTACTAATACTTCTACTACTACTACTACTACTACTACTACTTCTTCTACTACTACTACTACTACTACTACTACTTCTACTACTACTACTACTACTACTACTACTTCTACTACTACTACTACTACTATTTCTACTACTACTACTTCTACTACTACTACTACTA
>RDPX01000140.1:426077-437266 GCA_003991215.1 Morbakka virulenta | reverse complement strand
TTGCAAATACTCCAGTGTAGATATTGCCCAATTCTATCATGTCTTTTGACATACTCACTGAGGGTTAAGACAGGGCATCCAGACACTAGGTGGTCTACTGTTTCAATAAATTTGTCACAGAAGCGGCATTTCGGGTCTGCTCCATTTTTTAAGATGTTCGCTTGATAGTTTCGCGTGACGAGACTTTGGTCTTGCGCAGCTATGATAAAGCCTTCAGTTTCTGCTTTTAATCCTGCACTCCTCAGCCACTGATGGGTCGCTTGTTGATCCACATCAGCGTTTTGGCTTCGGATTACATATTGCCCATGTAGAGCCTCCTGGCTGTATCTTTCTGTTAGCTGGTTTTGACCTTTCTTTTTTGCATATTCTTTCACTTTTTTCGCTACTTTTGTTGCATGGCGGTTTTCATCTTCAACTATTGGTTCAAGTTGTAATTCATTTTCAAATTTTGTAGCTTCTCTTTAAATAATGTTTCATCGCTATCCTTGTTGTTTTATAAGAATGTCCCAATTGAACAAGGCCACGACCTCCTTCCCATCTAGGTAAGTAAAGACGATCAACATCAGATTTCGGATGAAGTGACCTGTTCGATGTTGATAGTTTGCATGTTTTTCTATCCATTTGCTGTATATCAGATATATTCCAATTAATAATGTTAAAACTATACTGTACAACTGGTATGGCAAAGGTATTGATGGCCTCTATTCGATTCTTTGAGTTCAACTCTGTTTTAAGGAGTAGCTTTATCATTCGATAATATTCTTTTCTGATTTTTCCTTTTGTTGTGGCATGCTCTATTCCGCCTCCTTCATTCACTCCCAAATATTTATAGCTTGACTCTGGGTCTAGTTCCTTGATGATGGTTTCAATATCAAGATTAATTGAAGTGGTTTCTAGCAGTTTTCCTTTCATAAATGTTGCCTTCGCAAACTTGTCAAGCCCGAACTCCATGCAGATATCTTTACTAAATTCACTAACAGTTGTAAGTAATCCTTCGAGCTGTTGGTCATTTTTCGCAAATAGTTTCATGTCATCCATGTAAAAAGGTGATTTATAACTTTGTGGAAGATAAAATAACCGGAGCCTGAGTTATTAAGTTCATTTGAAAGAGGTATGAGGAAAATACAGAAAAGAAGTGGGGAAAGAGAGTCTCCCTTGAAGATACCTCGTTTGATTTTGATAAGATCAGATTCACTCATGCCGTTTTTGTGGCTGAAAAAAAAGCCGTGTTTGCTATTAAGACAAACTACTGCAAATAAAGTTAGTGATGAGTGGAGAAACTTTTACAGGTTTAGAGTTTTCAGTATCCAGTCGTGGGGAACATTATCAAACGCCTTTCTGTAGTCGATCCATGCAGTACTCATATTTCTTTTTCTACTTCTACAGTTTTCTAACAACATTCTATTAATCATCAATTGATCTCATTTATATCCGTAAGAATTCCTCTTACATCCTTTTTCTCTTCTGGAAGGATTGAATTTTTTCAAGAAACTTGTATACTCTTTCAGATATTATTATTAAAGTTAGAATTTTATAAGTTGTTGTAAGGCAGACGATTGGCCTGTAGTTTTTTAGAGCATTGGGTTTCTTTACTCTTTGGCAATAAACAAGTTGTCCCTTTAGTATTTTTATTATTATTATTATTATTATTATTATTATTATTATTATATTATTATTATTATTACTACTACTATTATTACTAATTATTATTATTACAGATCTTTTTGGACACCATATATTTCACTTATTGTTCATACATATTTTTCACTTTTCTAGAAATCAAAGTAGTGACATAATCTATGGGGTGATGTCATAAGAGTGCAAATGCAAGAAATACTGAACCAATAATGACTGTCAGAGAAACAACCTGCATTATAAAAGCAAGATAGTCCCTGTGGCAACCAGAGTCTAGTCCCATACATCCTCTAGCTGGTATAATAACTTTTATCTTGTGTTACTTAGGATAAATGAAGATAAATTTTAGAGTAATTAAAACCCACTTCAACAGGTTTGACAATTGCACTTGCAGTAAATTATTGATTATTTTCATGGTGAGAGCTGTGGTTAAAATAATTCCCTGTTAGACTTTGTGATTTTATGATTGTTAAAAATTCAAATATATCAAGAACAGAATCGTAATTACTTCGACAGGGTGTTAACTTCCTTTTCAAAAAAGCGTAAAGGGCGTGGTAATTTCCCCCTACAGACAACCATGATTATTCCAATTACATTTTCTCTTCAAACCGCCTTCTGGCAATAAACCAACTATAGATCTAATATTTATTTTGACGAGATACAATAAAAATGAATATCATCGTTTCACTACTAAAATAAAACGTGCTTTAAAAAGTAAGTCCAGCAAACAATATATGAAAAACCTCCACCATGTTGCAAAATAACTTGGGCGAAACCCATTGTTAGCAAATAACATTTTTTAAATGACAAAAGCAAAGGCAGAACAGGCATTGGTAAAAAGCTAATACATGTATATTTTTCCATAAAATATATAAGTTCTTAGTTTACACATATTTGTAATATTTGTCTTTCGAGACAATTTTTATCTTCAATCAATTTTTGATCTGAAAATGTGGGAACTCTTTAATAACGAGAAAGATAAAAACTGGCATTATTCCTTCTAACAGTTTCAATCCCGTGTAAAACCAAGTAGATATGGAGTGGTGGCTCATTAATTTGTGTGTGACGGTATCAAAGACATCAGTTACATCTTGCACAATGGTTGTCTTCATTTTGTTTGGTTTATTTTCGAGACTTTACTTTGATATCATGATCATCATCATTTTAGGATATCTTACAGCATTGTGCTGTTCCTGTTTTACCTTGTATTAAATATAACAGTAATTTACAATAGTAACTTATATTATTTTTCATATTAGCGAGTTTTCTATGTACCCATTTTTTTCATTGTATATTGCAATCTAAAATAGCATATCGACATAACGTATGGCACTAATTCCAGAAATAAATCATTTAGTATAATATATTTTCTTGCTTTTTTCTTTATATTTAATTCAATTTCCAAGAATGTTTATACATATTTTGGTGTCTCTTGATATAAAACAGTTGTTAGAATATCTAATGGATTTCAAAAATCTAGGAGGTAAAGCTTGGTTGGTATCTGGCTTTGGTATACTAGTACGATGATGATCACAGTACAGCTGTACTTTAAGTCAAGCAAAGAGATCTTTGAAAACGTTAAGTGATAGAAATTACCCAGAAGATCACAGAATCTGCGTAAACGAATTATTAATTCAATCGACAGAAAGGCAGACTCCCTGCCTTATCAGAGTATATATTGTTATAATTATGTCGAAAAAGGTTTTACCAAAGGTAATGTGGCTGATATAAATCAAGTAAAACCGAACATCAAGAAACCTTGAATATTTCTCATCTATAACAGTGTTCTTACGTCCACTGGAGAGAGAGAGTGAGCAAGCCTGAGAAATAAAGAGAGAGAGAGAGAAAGAGAGAGAGAGAGAGACAGAGAGAGAGACACACAGAGAGAGCGCGAGCGAGATAAAAAGAGAGAGTAGAGAGAGAGAGGAGAAGAAGAAGAAGAAGCAAAGCAGAGAGATATTTTATCCAAATTCAATTAAATGCTAAATTATTTGATTTTGATATATTTTTTCTTCTTCGGCCATTATCCGGCTTTTCTCAAGTCGGCCGCTCGACACCTTTTTCTCCACTTGACTCGGTCTTCCTAATCTCGTTCTCTCGCTCCCACTTCTTTCATGTCTCGTTCTATAACGTCCCCCAGTCTAAGCTTTCGTTGTCCTCTGCTCCTCCTTCCTGTCACTGTGCCTGCTATACTGCCTTCCAAATATGGTCATTTTCTCTCCTCATTACACATCCATGCCATCTTAACCTTTCTTCTCTTGATTTCTCTGTTATTTTACTTACCTTCAAAAATCTTACGTCATAATTAATCCTGTGTTCGTGCAAGGATTTTCCTGTTACTCACCTAAGCATTCTCATCTCTGTCGCTTCTAACATTCTCTCATCTGCCCTTTTTAAAAGTACGAGTTTTATTGGCATTCTCGTGTCGCATACTATGCCATAATAAACAAAATAATGATATACCATACTTTTATAGATGAATTTTTCACTGAATAAGTTTTTGGTGTTACTGCGCGTACTGTGATTGAGTGCAGGTGTGACAAAACCAAATTTATTTAAATTTTGTCTCTAAAATAACAAACATTTCTTTTTCGCAACGACCAACATCGAAACCACCACAGACCTCACAAGAACCAAAACTCCTTTTAATCTAACAATTTCTAAAGGCAACACACGAAAGGGAAACAGATCGATTCAAAGGAATATTTTTCATAGTCATTGTCGTGGTTTAGAAACGAAAAGATTGAAGACTAAGACCCACTCGTGACATCATTAAGATTATCTCTTCAAAAGTGTCCTCCGTTCTGCAATTGTAAGTCCTTGATCGAAGGAAGAAAAAATATAAGGCTGAACAAGATAGTTTGGTGTTACTAGACAATATTGTACCTCTAAACGAAAGTATTAGCAAATTTTCAGTTAGAAAATATAATATCATTGATCGTGAAACTAGATAATTAAAAAAATTTGGATGAATTTTAAGCACATTTATCCAAGTTATCGATTTATAATTAAACATATTGTTCTATTGTTATTACATATGTTACTAATTTGTCAACAAAGTATATTTTATCTTTTGTACAGAAATGAAATACTCTCTTAATGACAGTTTGTTGATCATTTCTCAATAAATCCACATTACTTAGTCCTAAATCCCGACCAGATTTCTTAAAAAAAGGAAAACCCCATGAAAGATTAATATGAGTGTTTTATTTGAGATTTATCATCTACTCAAATATGAATTCAAATAAGTATCATATTAAGGAGGATACAGGTTTAAGAGGATATAATCTGGGTTGTCAAAAACGAACTAGACTAAATTAGTTAGCCACAAAACCAACTGAGCTTCATATTAGTGCCCCTTGATTCATTATTGATGTTTATTTCTAATAGGCTTAGGAATCAAACAGCAGGTTTTTATCTTCTCCTTGATAAAATATATAGCACGAAATTATAAAACGAGATACATAGTTTATATCACGTACCAGCATCTTGATGAACGTATTGTATTTTGATCTGTAAGGCTATGGACTACAGCAGTACTTTCCATTCAAGCAATTTGTCAAACACAACAGCTAATGTTTTGGATTGTCAAGGGTATCACCTTTATTACAATGCGTATTACAACTGTTGTATTCATGAAGAGCCAACTTGTGACAACATCACTTTAATGGTTCAGCATGGTAGAATTTCTCTTGCTGAAACGACCATTTTAGTGTTTATTGGAATTTTAATAGTTATTGGTAATGGTCTTGTTTGTTTTACATTTTGCAAAGTAAGAGGACTTCGACAAGAACCTCCCAATATTCTCCTATGCAATCAAGCCTGTGCAGATATAGCTAACGGAGTGCTGTTCATACCGATACAAATTGCAGCTGGGTACGTTTTACATTTCCCAGTATCACCTTTTGTTCTTTGTTTCTGCCTCTTCGTTTCAATGTTTAGTCTTTGTGCCTTGGCAGTAGATCGTTTTATTACGATACTACAGCCTATGAAATACAGACAGATTTTGTTCGATGGTGTAGTCCGTTGGGAGATCATTGTCATTTGGACTCTTCCACTTTTGATATCCTTAGTACCTTTGACGTATGAATTTAAGCCACCTGAAGAACAGTATCAACCCAAACGTATATTTACTATTCTTCTCTGGGCATTTATTCTTGTCTTGTTTTTGGCAATGGTAATTATGTATTTAATCGTATTTGGAACGGCAAAAAGATACATTCGTAATCGCCTAAAACACTCCAAGACTAACGTGTCTGAGAAACATCGACTCAGAGCACAGATGAAGCTTCAAAAAAAAGAACTGCGTGTTGCTGTACTTTTTGTTCTTCTGATGATAATTTTCTTTGTCACATACCTTCCTATCCTAGTAATCAATGTATATTTAATCATGGATAAGATCACAGAGGTACCATCGATTGTAACGGATGCTTCTTTGTACTCCTACGTTGGAAATTCTGTTATTAACCCTATATTGTGCCTTCTGCTCAAGAAAGACTACCAATCTGAACTTCTACAACTGTTGTGTATATCAAAGAGGTCGCGTGCAACAACATACAAAAACACACCATCAGCTGTTAAGTCACACGTTACACATTTAAAATCTACTTCGGTCTCAACGTCAGCAGGATCTGGTGCAAGAGATCATTCCATTCTCATCGAAATGTCTTCAAAGAGTCGTGATGGCTAAAAGGAAGAGTAAAGATCAGGATATGCTCTTAGCTATAAAAATTCTCTGCTTCAAAAGCAATACTTTAGAAGCTCTTCTATAATGGCAATACAAGAAATAGGTCACAGAGATTCTTCGGAATTTGTCTTAATTTAGAAGGCGAGAGAAAAATAAGAAAGCAAACTTTCCCATTACACTTTTCAATAAGATTTTAACCAAATTACTATTCTGTTATTTGTGTAAATATTTTAGAAAGAAGCTGTAGCCGGAAAATATCAACGACTTTTCGGAAGTATAAACAACTCCAACTGACAGTTTAACTGCTCATAATATTCAGGATTTTAGTTCCACTGTGGGAAATGACAACTCCGCTCATTTTTTGAAAGATATTTGTTCAAACTTTTTTCTGAAAAAATCATGTGGCATAGAAAAGAAGATCAGAAAAAAGGGAGAATATCTTTAAACCTGAGGAGGAAAAGAAATATTTAGGAAAAGAAACATTTTCATTCCAACAGAGCTTGAAAAACAATCACAACATGTTTTAGTGTTTTAGGAAAAATATTAATGGCTAAGGAAAAATATTTACTTAAACTTTCTAATGTTAAAATTGTCACAGATCTAGATTATAGGACATTTTTCCAAATTCATTTTACGAATAAATGTAGATCTTATTTATTTAGAGTATAGGTAATAATCACAAGTTTTGAAGGTTGAAGCAAACTCTCCAAGAAGTGGATTTGTAGAATTTTAATTCTTTTTTACTTTTTTTTAGTTATGCACTCCAAGGAGATAGTTATTTAAAGAACATTAATGTTTAAAGTGGAATTAATTACTGGAACTGCAATATGTGTAAAGTTGGATGCTCATTACTACTCTTATGAAGAAGTCTTTATGCAGCACAACATGGCCTCTGACTTTTTGACCAATAGTAAAGCACGTCTTTGAATAAAAAAACAACACATAATAGTACCATCAGCATGCACAGTGTTGTAAAACTTGAGTCGAAAATGGCGATTGGAAAAATTACTTTTTTTCCTTCTTTTAGAGGTAGAAAGAATTTTTTTGCAAAACTCTTGTTTAGGTGTGAAAACAATTTAATGGTTGGAAGAGAGTGTACCCATAAAAATAATTGCAAGCCTCTTTATGGAAAAAGGGTGAAGAACATTGCAGTTTGCAAGTGTATATAGTCATTTATACAATTTAAAACATTAGTTAATTTGGATTAAATTTCGGGTTTAAAACTTGTATATTTTGTTGGTCAAAAATTGACCATAAGATTATGCAACAAAACTTTAATACTCTTTGTCCATTTTGAGACTACAATGTATATATTAATACATTATATTACTAATGGATAGTGTTATTAACTAATTTATTATCCTTTTATCTTTACTTACAGCATAATTAGATAAAGAGGTTTTGTATGTTATAAGAATTTAGAATAAATAAAGATGCATGGCTGCAAATCCTCTATGATTGGTTATAATTTCATCAATGTCTCAAATGCTTTAAATTCTTTTATTTTCTTGCAATTTCAATTTTTTTGGGACGGAGGTGTTCTGTAGAAATTAGCGTGACACCGAAACCTTTTTTGCTCAGTTTGAAGCCAATTTATTTTAACGTAAGAATATTTTCAAACAAGCTTTGTATTAGTCGAAACCGACTTTTTGTACCTAATATTCATTCCTTGTTTTTTTTTACCAACATTTGGTTCGATAAATTATTATAAGCTGCCGTGGTGCCATTGTTTGCATTGAGTTTGTTTCAGTTTCTTCTGCTTTCTGTAAAATTAACCTTCCAACATATTGACAAACTCATTTTTGTCTTCAGTATTCCTATGTTCCTTTAGTAAAATTTTTAATTTCATCTTTCATCTTTTAAAGGTTATACTCGTCGAGGTATTTCCTTATCATTGTGGTATCCTCTGCATTCCAAACAGTATTGAAAAAGTCGACTAATTTCTCGAAATTTTTTCACAGCCTAGGAAGTCACTGTAACTATAAATTTAATTGTATTTGGAATCGTATCTGGCAAATTGTTAGGGATATTTCCCAAAAGAAATAATTCATGGGAATTGTACATGGTTTCCTCTCCTGTCCACTTTGTAAAGTCTGTCCAAACATCATGGCTCATAAACACAAAAAGTAGTAAACAGAGCGTAGGCTGTCCAGCTTCCGTACAAGTTATACAATTCGCTCCAAATAGAGGGTGTCGAGTTGTACCATTTATTGGTGTATCTAAGAAATGTTTATATAAAAGAGTTTCAAAGAAAGTCGTAGGTCAGGAAGATGAAATTTATTGAGTATTCAGTGCTTAAAAACTAATGTGTCGGATGGACCCCTGCCACCAAAATTTTCAAAGTATCTCTGTAGCTGGGAATATTGTGCCACCCATGTTAAGTCCTCTGTTTAAAGCACTTCAGATGAGATGAATAGATTTTTCAAGAAACAAAGAAGAAAAGGTGAGGTGGGGGAGTACAGGAGGTAAGGGGAAAGACGAAATAAGGGATAACGGAGTAATAAACACAGACAGAATGGAGGAAATGAAAAAAAAGAGCCAACTGTTGAAAATAATTTGAAAAGCCTTTGTATCCTGAATAGAATTCACCTCAAGGTTGCAAGGAGAAAAATTATATGCAACGTTCTCAGAAATAAACGAATTTTCCTTTACCATATCACTGCGTGCCAGATCTTATGATGTAAGTACCTCTCATCGAAATCTATCACCAAGAAAGATATATATATATATATATATATCTGTATTAAGGAAAATTAAGTTGATTTACCAAATAATATTTTCAGTAAACAGTAGGATAAAATTCCTAGAGAGCATTTCCACAAAAAAACTAGATACTAATTTCATGTGAGTTCAGCAAGTTTGGTTGCAGTGAAATCCTGATCATGTTCATAAATAAAGATATTTAAATGTAAAGAGGGAAAAAAGGAGGAATGTCAGAATAAACATTGCTGTTTGTGACTTGGAAGGAACATCAAAATACGCCCACTTTCCTTCCAACACAATTTGTATTCTGAAATAATAAAATACGACAATGTCCATCTATGACTGAAAAAGGTCTCCTATTTTGGGGATGTTTGTCCTAATAAAATCCCTTCTCAAAAGCCTTGGATATAGACCAAAAACCAATCTGTTACTGCCTTTTAAACAAATTACACAACTTCAGTTTCTGGTTAGTGGTTGATAAATAATAAAAGAGCTACACAGTACCCTTGACCAATTAACAACATATTTTTGGAGTCAGTAAAATCCTTTCAGTATGGTATTGAAAATATATTTAAAAGCAAGAAAGATATTTTGCAAGCCCACAGATCTGGCGATTTTTTTTAAATTCTATAAAATAATGCAGCATGGGCTACGTATTTTGGTGTACTCGTTAGCTTGTCAAGGTTGCACAAAAATCTTGTTCTCATTTCTCTTATGTCTTCAGTCTCATTATTCAGCACTGTCTTCTGTTCGGTTTCTGCTCTCGTCGATATTCTTTCTTGTTGTTCCCTGATTTCACTATCAGCACTTTTGTTGCCTTCTTCCTTTTGTACAACATTATCTGCTTTCTGTTCACTTCTTCAATGGACATTTTCTTCTGTCACATTTCTTCCTTCCCTCATTTCTGTAAAGTGTATTATCACTTTATCTTTCTTAAATCTTCAAACATCATCTCTCAAGGGCTGTGTTGGAATTCGTTAATTATTGTATCTTAAATCATTTGTACGTTGCATAACACCTCATCCTTTCTTTCTTTCATTTCCATTAATGTTAACAAGCTCACTTTTGTCTCCAATTTTCAGTTAGAATCATCAATCCTATTTCGGCTTTTGCTGTATTACTTCCATTCTCAGCATTATTCTCATCTCTGTTATCATTGTATCCACTTGTTACGAGATCTGTCTCTGTCTCCTTTTTGAATCGTGCAGCCTTACATCGTAAATTGTGTTTTGATATTCTTGTTTTTTTCTGAAAATTGTTTATCCTATTCTCTTTTCACCCGTTCCATAAATCCTTTACTTCTCTTCGTCAGTGTAATTTAATAAACGACGTTTAGTTGAAGCTTCTTCGTATGACTCAGCATTTATTATTTTTGCTATGGTTTGTCTCTGAAGTGCTCCATTAATGTAACTAGTATTTGGTTGAATTTGAATGTAATCTTAATCTCCCAAAAAGGTTTTTGACACACACAATGGGTAACAGTCCATCCAAAGATGTCCGGGCCTCTGAATAAAGCTTGTAGTGATAAGGGTTGCCACTTCTCACCAGATATCGTTCTTGACCTCTTAATCCAGCTGCCATCCACTCTTTGGCACGATTGAGCTTGAGTTGCGAGTATCGTTGTTTGTGTGTTCGTCACTAGACAGGTTGCCATCCAAGACTAAAGCCCCATACTGCCCCGGTTTTTGGTCAAAGTTTTCCTTCTCCCAGTTTGATTGCTGGCCAAAGTTGACGAGATGAACCTGTCCGGAGGACTGGTTTTTTAAAATCCCTGGAAACTCCCATTTCCCCCCTTTTCTTGTTGATTTCAGACAGTTCTTCCACAAGAAGGCCAGGGGCTAGACTTGATTGTCAGAGGCTGTATGTTTCGCTTGCCCTGTGAAGGATTTTTTAAAGGCTTTGGGTCCTCATCCTTCTTAGCCACTCCGGCAATAACAGTATTTAGGACCTTATTATTATTGTTATTATTATTATTATTATTATTATTAATCTTCTTCCTGAGGAACAGAAGGGATGCAGGAAGAAGTCACTTGGCACGAAAGATCAATTGATGATCGATAAGGCAATTTTGCACGAGGTCAGGGCTATGAAGAGAAACCTTAGCATGTGCTGGATTGATTACAAGAAGGCATATGATATGGTCCCTCACAGTTGGATTTTGGAG
>RDPX01000140.1:376135-412075 GCA_003991215.1 Morbakka virulenta | reverse complement strand
AATAATAATAATATATATAATATATAATATAATATGTAATATTATAATAATAATAATAACATATGCAAGATAAGAAAATATGATGATAATAATTTAAATATCGGTAATTCCACCAGCCAGAGCAATAGCTAAATTTCATATAATAATAATAAAAACCAAACCAATCAATAAAATTGTCGAAATCTTTTTTCCAAGTTTATATTATACTGTTGAATATTTCTTAGGGTTACAATACGCAGAGTGTGATTTACTTTTTAAAGTTTTAACCTGGAGAAAAACAGCTTTCCTGTTTCTTTTCTTGTTCCGACCGATGTAGTGAAATAAGACAATAGTTGATGACAATTAAGTAGATGACAATAGTATTAATGACAGTTGTGACTGAGCAGTCGTGGCCGAGTGGTTAAGGCGTCTGACTCGAAATCAGATGGGGTCTCCCCGCACAGGTTCGAATCCTGTCGGCTGCGTCGTAATATATTTACTTATTTTTTTAATTTTTAAATGTTCATTTTGCCTGTTTTACGCCTTGAAAATATTTTTGAGTACATTTCGCTTTCTATGGAAACAGAAAGATATTTTTTGTCTCGTATCGAGTTAATTGTTTTTCATATTAAAATTTTGAATATTCAGAACTTCTGATATGTGGGACACCATCGGTTAATTACAGAAACTTAATATCAGTGTTTTGCTTTCAGCATGAATTTTTGCCTTTTAAAAATCACAAATTAAGTACTAATCAAGTTTCTGTAAAATCTCTCTTTAGTCGAACATTGGCGGAAAAGCTAATATATTAAAATAGTATGCCTTTTAGCTTTTTAAATATCTTGACTTGCCTGATGGGTGATGTGGATTTACACAAAGAAAGTAGAGGCATGAGTGCAGGTATATATATATATATATATATATATATATATATATATATACACCGTTGTGTAGATATATTGGGGTGGGGAGGGAGGTGGTCTTTTCATTAATATTGTTTTGAAACATGTAACACGAACTTTAAATTAACTCTTCAAACCAATTTCTTTTATATTATTAATTATCAGGTTATTATCAAGGAAAGTATACTACTGATATTATTTGCTCTGCTAAAGAGTCGCCAAATTAAGTTTCGAATTAGTAATTGCAACCATATTTTTAACTTTAATGAAAGCGACTTCTCTTTTCTTTTGCTCAACCTTCTGATCTAGTGCTCTATTTCAATTAGGGAGTTTAGCTCTTGGGTTATCAGGAATACAGAAATCAGTAGCCATATAAATGAGTACGATGTTGCGATTTCATCTTAGCACAAAGGTTACTGTACTTAAAAATGTCAACATTTTGATGAGCTGTTCTAAATTGATGAACAAAATCATATTCATTGCCTTCACAGCTTTTCTAACCGTCGCTGCTCATTCATCTTTAGATTTTAGCAATCCAATATTGATCAATATCCCGTACTTCCTCATAAAAAAAATCCTTGTAGTTGCTGATGACTGAAATATTTAAAACAAATCAGAAAACAAACTTCATGGAAAATACTTTTTTTGAAAAGTTCGAAAGAAATAGTTTCAAAAGTTAGAACATTTTAAATGATGCCAAAAGCCAGAACAATAACAAAGCAAATTGAATCAGACTTATTTCTATTTTTCACTCATGGAAAATCGTTTATAAAGCGTGCATCATCTGGAAACAAATTTTTCTCAGGTAAAATTCTGCTTCAGCTAACTGCATGCGAAAATTCAACAGAGATTTATCAGCTACTTATTTCACTTCTTAATAATCGTAAGACTTCCTCTAGATAGATTGTTAATTTCCGCTAAGTTCATTACCGTGTGAAGGGCCAATGCTGGTGTCAAATGCATTGGAGATATTTACCGGTAATTTAATTTCGAGTGTGTTATTAGTGACAAGCATTCTGATTACAAGGATTTCATTTTCATTTCCAAAGGATTTAAGGATTTGAATCAAGGCTTTTCCTCTGATTATATAAAATGGAGGTACATTGTCTTGTTCACTAATAAATATCTCTTCCCAAACCTTCTGTAAAAATGCACCAAAGAGATTGTGGTGCGAAACAATATCAGAGGTACATCTACCAAAGCCTTATGCACTTTAAAAGTGTGAATACACCAGTTTTCTTAGCACTATCAAATCTATCATGACTGGCTAGGACTTTTGTTGACCCTTAACGTTTACAAGGCTTTTGTGAGGTTACCATTCTATGACAGGCATTTACACATTCGTATTTGACAGAGGTTGTTTAGAGATGTTGTCAATTGATTATGTAATTGTGGCTTTGAGTATTTTAGAACTGAGATTCTTAAATTCCGGCCAGCGAAATACTGGAACCTCAAAAATATAATTTTAGGTTTTTTGTTTTTTAACTTTTTTGGGGATGAAAATATTTTCTGAAATAAGAATGGCCTGCTTGTAAATGGCAAATGATAGGCAACTAATTGCAAGTACCCTAATCTTGCTAACTGGTACTTGGCTCCTGTCTCTGTCTGGCTTTTGATTTGCTGTCATCAGTATTTCTATCATGCCAGGCTTTGGATTCAGTGGTGATTCCGTGGAGGCGGCGGAACGTGGTGGAGTGGTTAATGAAAACATATTGGAGTCTTGTTCATTAGTTTTTTCGGCAACCCTTCCATCGGACGCAAAACAACAATATGTCGGAAAATTCAAAAGAGAAAAGTTGGCTGTGAAAATAGAATATTCAATAAAGCTTGGACAGAAGGATTTACGTTTTGTGAACGTCCATCAACGAGGAATTCAAAGTGTTTGACTTGTCAAGCAACTGTTCCAATTTTTAAGAAATGGAACATACCGCGACCTTACACTCAGGTGCACAGCCAATTCAAAAGCAAATTTCCACCAGGCCTCAACGCCAGAAAAACTGAATAGTGAACACTCCAAAAGATTGCAATCTGAAAAATGATCTTGATACGCTCGTTTTTGACCGGGACTAATAGAGGAAGACAGCACCATACTGAGTTTGCCGAACATTTATGAGAGCGTCAATGGAATTTTAAGCTTGAAACATATTTTGAGGTTTGGACTGTATTGTCAGTATTTCGATGCAATCTTTGGCTAATTTTCTTTAAAATTTGTCTAATTATACTAGTAACGGCAATTATACTTCAATATATATATATATATATATATATATATATATATTTATATATGGGTCAGAGCTTTAAGGCTTATCAGCTTTGTGACACATCTGTACTTGCCATGTAGTCAATGAAAACCATGGATGAATAAAACAGTGTCTTTTGTATAGTCTTCTATCAAAGTTTTTACTAAATAATGGGAAAATTGATGATAATATTACACATTTGTTTTTAGAATTCCGCGGTTACCTTATAAAACATACTGTGATACGCAACTAATTCTAATTTAACTTCGTTTTCCTAGATTGGAATGGAGCTTTCCATTATGACCTCCTTGGTGTGAACACTATTCAGGGAAGGAAGGACAACAGGCGTGAATATCTCGAGGCATTTTGGGTCTGTGTTGGGCAATATGGAGCTGCCAATGGCAATGTTAACATCAGTTACCACAGATGGAGCAGCTGCGACGATCGGTGCCCAAAAAGATTTTGTCAAGAGGATAAAAGATGAATATCCACATATTCTCACTTACAACTGCATCATACAGCAGTGTTTTTTGAGCTAAACTTTGTGATTAGTATAAGGAATGCACAACTACCATTATGAAATTGACCACCTATCTCTGTGCAGTCTCATCCCTGCACCATCGTCAGTTAAAAGAGCTTTTGCAAAAAAGTCTTCTGTTCCTGTAAA
The DNA here is from genome assembly GCA_003991215.1 of Morbakka virulenta. Lineage (NCBI taxonomy): Eukaryota > Metazoa > Cnidaria > Cubozoa > Carybdeida > Carukiidae > Morbakka > Morbakka virulenta. The sequence goes on along the minus strand of RDPX01000140.1, from coordinate 408,287 downwards.
AAATAGCTGTTTCAAACAGCTATAAATCGATTATAATTAGGTGTACACTATACAATTTCATTTCTTAAAGGAGTTACACATTTTTTAGGTTTTGAAGCTTTGATGTCTTCATTCGACCAAGTTTTCTCCATAAACGTCATCGACGCCATTTTTTTATTCCGTCGAGACTTTCTAGGACTTCTGATATCATCAAAATTAGCTTTTTATTTTCTAGTTTGATTACTTTGTCCCATGATGCATTGAGTAACAGGTCCGTAGCGTGAATGATCTCTGCCGTGTTTCTCTCAGATTTTTGTTTCCAATCTACCTTTTGAGGATTAAGAGCTGGCTTTGAAGTAACGAACTTTGTATAAATATTTGTATATCCAACAATACACATTTACATTTGGAGTTTGGTTGTCAAAATGCCGCAGCTAAAGATAATCAGGCTTTTTTTATGTCTTATCATCTGTTTGATACATGAAGTCAGTCTATGTGTCCAGTTGCCATTCATTGTTGTAAGAAGAAACTCGGCCGACCAGCTTTTCATGAATTACTAGCCCTCAGCTTAGAATGGAACCTAAATCCTGGTTGCTCTTATTACGAATCCCGGCACTAGGCGGATTTAAACCAACCGAAGAGGAAATCGCACTTGCAGCAATAGCCAACTCACATTCTTTTCCTGCCAATGTCCAATTTTCACTTTCAAAAAAGCACCCAAACAAGAAAAATGTTCACAAAAGAATATAAACAAGTGAAATATTTTTTCTCCTTCTTTTACCCTAACAAGGTTGGGAGACAAGTCAGTATAAAGGGGTTACTTTTTAATTTATTTTTTTTTGTATATATTTTTTTTCTCCTCGTTTATTGCTTTTTTTTCTTCCCCTCCTCCAATTCTACCTCTGAAAACAAGTACAAAGAGTATTATGCCACCCATAACGGAGAAATACATTGGTGAAAATTGATATGGAAATTCAAAATTAGTAAACTTCCAGTGACAGAGATATCCAACATGACACTTATCGTCACAACAATGAGGTTCTGACATGTTTTAAAGAAGTCTGTTAAATGCCACGTATAAGAGGTAGCTACGTGAAACAAATTCTTTTTACTAGCAAAAAAAAGTGCAAGATAGGCGCTTAAGTCTGAAAGCCATTTTCAAAATCAACCTGAAAAAATGTACCCCTAAATATCAAAGTGTGCAATTGAATGAAAAGAATTAATGCATGAGTGGAAGGCAAGTTTTCAGTCATTTCAGCTTACAAAAATAAAAAGAACAGGAGTAGGTAAGCATAAAGGAGATTAAAATAAAAACAAAAATAAAAAATCGATTGGATGGAGTGGTTTATAGAAGAAAAACAAACTAGGAAAGCAAGTAAGTATTTTTGTTCGAAGCACCTTTTCGATATTTTCTAATGTATTTTTGTGTGCTGAATCCGAAAATCATATTTTTTTGTGTCTACCATCGTTCGTTTTTATGACACTGAGCAAAGTTACTTTTCGAGAAATACCTTATATTACCCAAAATACGCACCTCACACTAGTGCATTACAACAACACAATGAACCACAGTTTACTCTTATTGTGAAATTGCATTGATTGATAACAAGTTTCCATCATTCATTGAAAAATTGTACGAGATTACCTTCTAAATTTGGCGGAATTGATGAAAAATATAACATAAGCATTAGTTAAGAAATATAGCATAAACACGGAGAGAATTAAGGTTATAGCTATCCAATATTGTCATACCTATTACTGTAGTAAATGTCACTACTCTATAGATGAAAGAACTTTGCAGACCGTGATTTTCTTGAGTGCTCTGATTTATCACTTCGCACTATCGACCAAATGTACTCTCCCATCATCACAGCATCCCAGCATCCTTCATATCTTCCTTCCATCGTACCGATATCCTGAAATCCCTCCCCATGCTCCCCACTGACAGCAGCGAGATTTTCGTGACAAAAGTATAGATGGGTATGTAGAAAGTGAAACTTCAAGGACATACGACATCCCATGTATTTGAAAGCTGCGACAAGCTTTGAAGCAAGAAGTTTGTAGTTTGGATTCCTATTATTGCCAAGGAAACCCTGGACAACATTGTGAAGACCAGGCGTCTCGTTCTACCTCATTCATCGCAGCTTTGTGTTTATATGATTCCAGCATCTGTTTTATATCTGGTCCGACAAAAACACCTGCTTTGACTATTGCCTCGGAGAGCTTCGGAAACATACACCTAATTTCTTGGAATGCTGGTCCTTCAGGTTTTAAAGCCTTCACAAATTACTTTACAAGTCCCCGTTTTTTGTGGAGAGGTAACAGGAACTTGTTGCGGTCAACCAAAGCAGGCTCGGTGACGTTTCCTGGTTGTATACCTTCTCATTAAGGCCACGTTTCCCGTTCATAGTGCTCTTTGTCTGCTCTGCCATTCCACAAAAACAGAAAACATGAATACTTCGTGTATCCGCCTTGTAACCATAGTTAGAAAGATATCATTTTCAAGTCATCACAAACATCCCACTTGAAACTGATGTACTTCATGCTGTCTAGAAGCAGTTTGGCGTTTTCGTAATTTTCCTTCTTGTGTACCGAGTGAACAAGAGGAAGTGATGGGTGTTCGTTACCATTGTGCAGCAGAGCCGCTTTCAGGCTTCTAATGAACTATCGATAAATAAACGCCATTCGGAAGGCTCGTGCTCAAGTTTGACAGCATCAAATAATCCGTTTATGTCTTTGGAATAGCACATATCACCACTGACATCAAAAAAGTTTTCGAACATTGGATGACGTTTCCGGTACACAGACACCTTACAGTCTCCTTTTAACAAGTTTCATTCTTTTAATCAAGATGTCAATAGCTCAGCACCAAACTTGGGAAGACCTAAATCTTTGATCAAATCATCAAGTTCCTGTTGATTTGGATAGTGTGGTTTGGTGTTAGATGTNAGAAGCAGTTTGGCGTTTTCGTAATTTTCCTTCTTGTGTACCGAGTGAACAAGAGGAAGTGATGGGTGTTCGTTACCATTGTCCAGCAGAGCCGCTTTCAGGCTTTATCGATAAATAAACGCCATTCGGAAGGCTCGTGCTCAAGTTTGACAGCATCAAATAATCCGTTTATGTCTTTGGAATAGCACATATCACCACTGGCATCAAAAAACTTTTCGAACATTGGATGACGTTTCCGGTACACAGACACCTTACAGTCTCTGTGGTTTGGTGTTAGATGTTGGAAGAAAGGCTTCATCTGGATCTACTTTACTTGCAGCGCTTGAATCATCCGATGACATCTCCATCGCATTTTCATGCTGAAAAACGAAGTAAACGCAATGAGTTGCTGACAAAATGCATAGAGACAGAATTATGAATATTGCATGAAATGTCCAAGTTGATTTGAAAAGCGTACTGCGTAATTAATGAAATATATCGTACTTACATTTTCGGGTAGTTACGATACTGGTAAGTGCTTATCATGAGAAATAGATGCCCTAGATGACGGTAAGTCGGGATACTGAAGAGCTGTTCTTCCTTTACCCTTCCTGTATTTTGAAACATCGATCATGCAGAAGTAACAATCGTCATGGTGATTGCTTCGCCCTCTCCACATTCTTGGGATAGCGAATGGCATTATTACTCTTCCTTTATTCCGCAGCCATCCTTCAAGATTTGATCGGCAGCTACCAGATACAACATGTGGACCCCATGGTTTATCCTGATCGTCCATAAGCAACCAAAGTAAAGTCGATATGCTACTCAAGATTTCCCCTCATGATGTTATAAGAGACATGTTTTCTGCCAATGTAATAGCCACAAACGTAACAGAAGCTGTTTGCAAAGTTCACGCACGTTCTATTTTTACTAACCATCCTGAAATTTACGAAACATGTATATTCCAAGGAAAAGCGTGAGCTATTGAGAGGATGCTTTTCAAAAATGAAAACAGTCCTGTTGCAGAGAGTTAGTAAATTTGAACCGATTGCTAAAACTATCTGTTATATTATACAATTGAAAGCCATACGCAATATCTTGCTTTGTTCTGAGACGCTAACAGAGTCATTAATCCCTTTTTTAAAATTAGGTGATAAACTTTACAATATTTGTGTCAGAAATGATGGCAATTGTTTGCACTCGTCGATCTACAGGAATTTATGTTGCAAATCTTTTGTATTTGTTGCGTAACTACTTTGCCATGCAGTCTGGTGAAGTAGTGTGAATGTTTGCATTATTTAGTTGCTATGCAATCATCAAAGGACTTATTCCTGACAAAAATGCATGTACTCAGAACATTTCCGGTACCGTAAATACAAAATTAACATTTGTGAATAAACGAACGATGCTACACAAAAACAAAAAGCATATTTGAAACCAGCGCCAAAAACTGATTCAAATTCAAGATAAAAAAAATAAGTCAAACAATATTTTGAAAATTTCTTACATTGTGTAATAGATCTCAAAATGAGGCGAAAACACAAACAAAAAACGTCAACAAATAAGATTCAAAAGGTGAATTATAGCACGAGAAGGTATAAAGGGTGGATGGAAAGAGGTAAATTATAGAAGACAAAAAGGAGGAAGAAGGCAAAGAAGGAAGAGGAGGTGCAGCAGATGATGAAAATGTATCAAAACAAAATGAAAAACGTTTTAATTAAGAAGCTGTACCTGCAACATATTTTAATACTTCAAATACGGACTAAAACAGATACAGACACAGTTAAACAATAAAGAAGCTCATCGTTAGAAAATACTGAATTTGAAACACTGTCCCCATTGCAAATAAAACAACGTCGACCATGTCGCAATAAAATTAATCTCTAAGACTGGCCACTATTTCCTCTTCCAACCCATGTCCTAACAAGAAATTGATCATTTACATAAAAACATAAGACTTCTTGCTCAAACGGATCTTCAATGCAAGCCATTATCTCATTAGTCTCCAGGAAGAAATGGATTGCAGCCTGAAATACACCTCTAAACTCCAACACAGACACCGTTTAACACCTTTGATGGATGCGGCTCTTTCACGATTGCCCACTATTCGTTCTTTTGAATCCAACCAATGATTAATTTGCCAATTTGACTGGCTACAATTCATCACGTTTCTAAGAATAATATAAAGTAATGATTAAACAGGGTTATAACCTAAGTAGATAAGATAAATGGGGTTAATTATCCGATCGGCGTCCGTAGAGAAGCAAAGCATATATAAATGATAAAACCACACCATCGTATGTCGATAAGGCATGCTGAAATAAAAATGAACAGGGCTACCTGTTATGTATTTTTTTACGGCTAAACTAAATATTAAACGCTCTAAGATTGTTTCGTATATATCAACTTAATACTCATCTGCGCATGTAGCTACATTAATACAGTCAGGCGGGTAATCGCTTGCAGTACGCGGTAGAACTGGCCTCCTAAACCACAACTTAATAAACAGCTAAGGTGATGGTCATCAGTTCTAAGCACTTTGTGCATGTCACTTTGTATCGTACTACAACAGATTTTATTTAGTTTACTGATTTACTTCTGATTATGTCTGCGGCCAAATATACAAGGGGGAATGTCGCGCTTGCTCTGCACACCTTTATCGCTGTTGATATTTGATTTCATTTGATTATTTCTGTGCATAACATCCCTGTAATAAATTGCAGAATCAATGTTTAGGCCTCTGAATGGGTGGAATGTCGGTACTGACTGGGATTAATTTTTCTTGAACTTATTTAGTTAAATAGTGTAGTTGTTAGACCATATTGAAGTGAGGAATAATATGCAATATGGTTAAGTGGCGAACAAGAACATGGTTCTAGAAAATAATTTTTTTTAAGTCATCTAAAATAAGGAAGGGAAGAAACGATTGCTGAGCGAACTACCATATATTTAAAAAGAATTAAGATGAAAACATTCTAATGAATTCTTTATGAGTTTGCGTATTTTCAAGAATATTCTAACAAGAAAAAATAACCAAGAATACGTGAATAAGAATGAAAGCATGTTAGAATGTAAGGAAGTAAAAATTAAGTATGTAAGTAAGAAAGTAAATTAAAAATATGTGAGTAAACAGGCAAGTGGAAAAGTAAGTAAGCAAGTGAGTAGTGAGGAAGTAGATATAGAAAAAAGCAAGCAAATAAATAAGTAGAAATGTAATTATATACCTGAGGTCTTAATAATATTAATTCCAATTGTGAGTAAGTACAATTCTAAACAAATCATAATCAGTCAGCAACATGAGCAAGATTAGAATTAAAATTAAATAAATACATGCAAGCAAACCATTAAAATGCAAGTTCTGGATGCATAATAGGAAAAGGTTCTATTACTAAAGTTTGCGATGGATCTACATTAAAAATGTAAATAAAATAAACGAATAGGTAAATAAAAAAATAGTTCTAAATAAGTAAACAAGTAAATAAATAGAGAAGTTGGTAAGTGTGTAAGGAGGGGGTGCCATATGTAAGTCATTTAAACAAACCTGGGGAGTAAAGAAACGACACAATTTCTGTTTTAATTAACTGTTATGGTAATAGAATAAAATTGGTTTTCGTCCCGGTTCAGCAAATTCTTATCTTTTCAGAAATTGAAGTCATTTGTACAGCAACGTGACCAGATGCATCAGGTCAAGACGCTTCAGTTTTTTATTTACGGTGGTATTACGATTCTAAAGCCAGCTCCTAATCACTGATGCTTGGAATCCACTCTGACCTGAAACGGTAGTAACTGGTTTGGGTTCTTCCTTAGGATATGAGTGACGGACAATGGAGGAATCATCAGGAGATTGGTGATGAAAGAAGATTAGCTACAACACTTTTAAAATGGGTGTTAACAAATCAAAGATCTCCTGGGAAAGGTCGAGGTGTTTTCTGTGGAATAGTTTAAACAAAGTAATGATCAACTTCTGCTGAATTTCTGTCCAGTATAACCATGCTTATGCACAAATCTAATGATGAAATTGGCAGCTTGAAAAGGAGCCAAGTCATCTCGTTAACGATTGTGATGAAAACTGGTGTGTTAAATATGAGAACTCTTCATCGATGTAAAAAATAGGTGAATGTCAAGCATGTGAAAATGAGATTGAATGTAAACGGTGATCTAATAAATCTGCAAAATAAGTGGGGATACTTCTTGAGTTTGAATGCTGAAATAAGCTATGAGTTATTGGACCGTATCTTTTATTAACTTATATTAATGGAACAACACCACTCAAAATACCTGTTACAGCAAAATATGAACCAACTGCTGATAATCCTGGAATGTGAGTTATGAATTCTATGGTTAGCTGAATGAACAGAAAGTACAGTAAAAAAACATACGCCGCTAATAATGTAACAGGTGATCTGAAGGCCTGGGTGGGTCAAAGAGTAGGAGAAAACGGTTGGAAATTCGTTTTAGTGATATGAGGCAATCAATAAAATGATAATGTAATCTAAACTTGGTTACGAGAGTAGTGGAAAAGTTCAGAACACTGGAAAAGGGCTAAGAGATGATAGAAGAAATCTCTTGGCTCGTACAAAGAATGAAGAATAATCAACAGGTTGAAAAGAAAATTCTGACAATCAACTGTCAGGAGATTGGGCTAGAAGTGTAAAAAAGTATGCATCGAACATGTGTTTTCAGAGTTAAGGAGCCACTAACAATGCAAACCTAAAATATTGTGGATCTAGGTGTGTAAAGGTGAAAAACGAAAAAAAATTACAACATTAACGCCAAAAGAGACCCAATTAAATATCGTGCAAAAAATCTAGAAACTATGCATTTTCAAATATCACTTATCCAGTTAAAACAAGTGGTAGCAGACCAAAACAACAAAATTAGAGAGAGAGACACCATTAGTCATTAAAGTCAGATCTCTAAGAAAACTACGAGGATATCATACTTGAAGCATATAAGCAGCGAGGGCGTTTAAATGAGTTCATAAACGGAAAGTGATCATGATAATCAAGGGGCATAAGAGATTAGGGTTCTTTACGCATTTATTACCGAATGAAGAACTGGAAAACATTGAAGGAGAAAGCTGCAAGAAGGCCAAGCAAATAAATTAGACCGATCTATGTGCCAAGTCAGAAGAGCTAAATGACAGAGAGATGTTCACTTGTGCAGGAATTGTCTGAAGGTTTTAAAAACGGCATATCGAAGGGTAAGTAAGTAAGCAACATAGGATATAATTTATTCCTTATTAGCATTTAAAAGTTGAAAATAATCCGTTTCCATCAAGAAACAAGACTGCAATAAAACAATAACAACAAAATACAGTAAAACCCGTTAGATGTAAGACAAAAAAATATGAGCACAGTCATGTCAAGACAAAACCAATTTAACTAATCTGGACAATTCTGGGCATTAGTGTCAAGCCAATATCCATGAACTTAATCCTTATCATTAAACACTTAAATGTTCTATCAATGGTAACAGTACACTTCTTTCTAACAGTACACAATTCTTTTAATGTGATACAGTATCATGTTCGTTGAATTTGACCTGTTTAATATAGATTTTTAGGCTCTTTACGTCATATCCAAGTGGACCTACGATGATTGGAATCATTTCAAACTTGAATGACGGATACATGGTCTACAGATTAGAGGACCATATGTAACAAGCTTTTCTTTAGTTTGTTGACAAGGGGCGCGCCGTATAAAACCATCGAGCATACATTCTGCCCTCTGTCCTATATAAGAATGTCTGGTTTGTTTAGAACTGATGTTATTGTTTTGATGGGAAGGTTACACCAATACTCCTTATTGTCAGTTTTTAAAACATATTCTGGATAATTCTTGTCGCTGTATATGTAATGTGGATGGTTTTTGTTGGTGATGGCCTTCAGTAGATACTTGGCCATCGCACCATGGCGTAATGGTAAATAGTAACGAGCTGACGTTCCTCTGGAAGAACACATGCTATGGTTCACATCTTAAACATTAGTCGAACACAGACGACATTTCTTGTTTATTGTTTATACTCCTGTATCTGTCTCTTTTGTGTATCAAGTATTTTGCAGGCAATTCTTGGTCACCCATAGTAGTTAAATATATCTCAAATTGTGACATCATCGAATTGCCTTATGTCCTAGAGTTGCTTCGAGGTGTGTCAACGTTTTTATTTCTCTTGCCATGCAGTTTCTTGTTTGTATAAATTTCTTTTTATGTTCTTCTGATTTTGTTTTGGTAAACCTTCTGTCAATAGATCTTGATTTGATTTGAAATCACTTACGTCACGTACATCATTATTTATCAAGTGTTCTTCCCATACCCTAAGAATGGTGTTCGTTTCTGCTTTATGAATATATGAAAGTAGCTTATTTCTGTTTTTGTTTCTTACAAGATGCTGATGTGAGTAAATTATTCTATTTTCATATATGGTCCTTATTCATCCTCTACCTCCTGTTCAAGACTTCCTAATCTGTACATCAAGTTGGGCTATTTCTTGGATGGTCCAATTAAAAATTTCCATGTTTGACCAAAGAATGGGTACCACAAAACTATTGTGTATAATTACTTTGTGAAAATAAGATAATTCAGATGATGAAGTTTTCCTTACTAGTTTGAGATATTCTTTAGTTTTTCTTCTTTGTTTATTTGGCAATGTTTTCATCAATTCCTAGATATTAGTAGGAGTTTCCGTCAGGTATATGCTGGGTGGTCAGATAATTTATGAAAAGTGGTTCTGAAGAAGCAATTTTTCCCTTTTCCGATTTTTAAGATAAGCACATTTACCTTCAGCAGGTTTCATAAAAATATATTTGGAAAAAGTTTTAACAATATCAAGTTGTTTTCAAATTACTGCACGTTTTATAGCATACAGTTTATATCGCCAATGAAAGTTATGAGTACGTTGTAACTTCCTATTTTTCCCCAAAGCATACCCTTTGGTTTTCTTTAAAAGAAATGACAAACGATTAAGGGCTGGTACAAACAGTAATACGGACAGACTATCTCCTTGATAAACCCCTTTAAGGATCTTGAACAATTGTGATATCACCGAGTCATTTTGTCCCTTGCGACGTTATTTCGTGTGCCACGACTCTGTCAAATTTTTAGTCGCAATAAAGAGATGATTAGGAACTTTGGCTAGTTTCAATGATTCTAGAAGACACGTGGAATGAAATCAAAAGCTTTGCGACTCTTGAACTATACTCTATTTAGATTTCAATGAATTGATTTCACTTCTTTGAGAATGTTTTTGTTTATAAGTAACTGTTCTACAGCCCCACAAACACCTCTATTTTCTTCTGCTTGTTCCAATGTTATAATGCTGTTTGTATGTACTAAATATGTAAGTTAGTAAGCTATGACATGATTTATTGCTTCCCAGCATTTACAAGTTAAAAATAATCGGTTTCCATCAAGGAAACAGGATTTAAAAAAAGAAAACCATTGAAATCCCCCATTGAAATCCCCCAAAACAGTGAAACTTATTAGATAACATAACTGAAGTTTGTACACAGTCGTTTCGAGACCTAAGCAATTTGGTTAGTAAAGACAATCACTCAACACTTCCTAGTAGTGTCAAATATTTGAAACTGCAAATAAAGTTTACATTTTAAAACTTTAAAGATTTTGCTGATTTTCACATTTCCACGCATTACTATCACTTGCATTTTGTTGATGTGAATATTAATTTCTTTTTCTTGAAACCGCAGGTCTTTCAAGTATCCTTTTAGGCACTTTGGCACGTGTCCAAGTGTCCCCTACAATGATCGGTAGTATTATTTCAAAGTTGAAAGTTGGATACATGATTGGCATGTTACTAACTAGGGGGCCATAATTGTTGAGTTTCTCCTGAATTTTTCTGATGATATTAGTGTTTGCTGGACAGCTGACCTCTATAATCGAACATGTTTTATTACTATTGTTCCATACCAGTAAATTTGACTTGTTTTGTGATACTTTATTGTATGTTATCGCTATGTTCCACCAATATTCAAAATTGTCGATCTTTTTAATGTATATGGGATCTCTCGAAAATCTATATGTATGTTCTGGGTGGTTCTTTTGAATTATCGCTTTAAGAATGTACTTTGCCAATTCGTCATGTCGGATTGGTAAATGAGTAAGTAAATAAGTAAATAAGTAAACAAGTAAGTAAGTATGTAAATAAGTAAGTATGTTTTTACGTAAGTATTTATGTCAGTAAGTAAGTACTTGCGTCATTAAATCAGAAAAAAATAAGAATACAGAAAGTCTAGTATTACCTACATTGAAATTTACCTAATTATAACAAAATCTGGAAGAAAACAAATAGGTGCAATGTGTTATTATGGGGTTGGTTAGTACAAAAAGGAACAACACCATGAAAAATTTGGAAAACATTACCTTCTGTTTTCCTGATTGAGTTCTCTTGCACTTGCATTCACTATCTTTATCATCAGGTTGTTTAATGTATTCCATTCCTTTTAAAACTTTGGGTTTGCCTTTTAATCTCATGGCGTATTCCTGAATAAAAATGGGAACTTCTTTGGTAGAATAAGTCACAGAAACAAGGCCATTATTCATAACTACTGTATGTGAGTTTAAAGAAAAACTTACAAAAGAATTTGAATTCTGATTTTAATTACATCCTTTATTAGACCTTCTCGAATAACTTGGTCACTGCTGCTTTCATAATCATAAAAATTGGCATCAAATATGACTAAGCACCAGGGGAAATATTGGAGGAAACTGAAGAAAAAAATGGTAATGCATATTTTCTCTTCGAGTTAAACGCCAGAAGAAGGGGGGGGGGCATATCAAAATTTAGAAAAGGATGCTCGTACTTTTTTGGGGGAGGTCTGAATTTCGCCAAACTCTTTTGAGGAAGGATGGTTGGCAAATTTGTTAGCTATTTTGTCGAATTTCGCAAAATTTCCGACATTTTGGGGTGTCTAGCAAAATTTCTTTTGCTATTATTTTTGCATATATTCAGGAATACATGTGTAGCGTGTAACTTAGAAAAATAAATGAAAAGAAAATGAACATACCTGAAATAATAGGAAATAGTAACAGAAGATTTTATCGGACATCAGATTATCCCTAGCAAAAATCTGCCCCTGTTTAGCAATGTTCCGGGCCTAAAAGAGAAACAAGAGTGAAGTAGTATAATAAAGATGACTGTTTATCCGTACACCAATTAATCTCTGCCGATCTTTGTTTGTATACATGTCTATACGGATATGTCTAGCGTCAATCCTTGTCTTTTGCCTTAAATAAGTTTTTGCAATCTTTCCTCCACAGTTTCGTATAATTCGCGGCTTTACCTTGTGTGGGTCTTGACCATTAAAAAATTTTGTCTATGAATTCAAGTGTCTAAAACTGCTCGAAAAAGGTGTTTTGAACGGATAATTTTCTCTGCCAAAACAATTCAAGGGTTATCTGGAATATAAACAAAAACAAAAACAAAAAATAGACTGCTTTGATCGAAGCATGTTTTGTATGCAACCAGAAGCCAAAAACCTTTGTTTGTTGTATTGCATTTAAATATTTACTCAACGTTATAGTAGCAGTAGCAGCAGTATCTATCAACTAATTCTACCCTAAGCGAGAAGCTGAAATTGTCAAATGCAAAAAGATACCCATGGCAAAGAATACCTCTTTATCGTGTGATTTGGCCCATAGCAAACGTTCTTCAAGGTTACTCAGGTTTCGACTGAAGGGCACATAATGTTTCCATGGCTCCAGATCTTTGTAGAAGTGTTCATAATAAGGTGATTCCTGTTTGAAAACCAATGAGTCTCCAATAATGAGATAAGGTAATCTGTATGCAGCCACTGTTCCATCTAAAGTGATCTGGTATTTGTACTGTAAAAAGAAAAAGAAAATTCTGAGCTCAACAAAAATATATGTACGTCCAGTCGAGTGCTAGCAAAATAGCTATCAACCAAAGTGTTTTCAAATTCTGCTTCCATAAATAACTAGAAATTAAATTTTTACCTGTGATGTAGAGATTTATTAAAAATACATAAACACGATCAGTCAATATATGTTTTTTGAACAAGAAACTTTTCCCTTCGACGTGGAGGTCATATTTCAGTTTGTCGTTGCGTTTGTTAGATTGTTTGTATGTCTGTTTGTGTGCAAAATAATTTTAAAAGTTATGAAAGGGTTTGGATGAAATTTTCAGGACGTGTTGATAGTACCACAAGGGAAGAACTCTTGAATTCTCGGTGCTAATGGGAAATACCGTCTGCATTAAGGCTTATTTCAAACTTCTTCATTATCGTTTCATTGTTTATGTTTATTCGTTTCTGTTTGTGTGCAAAAAAACCGCAAAATGTTATGAAAGGGTTTTTGTATGAAATTTTTTGGAAATGTTTATGATGGAAGTCTAATCATAAACACATTATGGTTATTGTATAAATCATGAAATTTTATATATCACTACAATATTTGACAAAAATCCAAATAGGGGGAATAAAAACTGACTGTCGAAAAATCCAGAGTTGGAAAGCACCAAGAAAAGATGGGGTTCAAGGTTATAGCATTAAAAAGCTCAATAATCTTCATGTGAGTATGGCTTCCCAACTGAATAAGACATTAAAGCGTGAAGATAATTTACCTACATGGATGACATATGGTTGTACAGTGCTGTGCGAAAAGGACACTGGGAAAGGTAATGCAGTGGAAAACTTACGTCCTATTACGTGCCTCCCGTTAATGTGGAAGCTCTTCAAAGTTATGATGGCAGAGGAAATATACATCTATTTAGAAAGAGAGAATCTTCTACCAGAAGAACAAAAAAGATGTAGGCGGCGGCGAGGTGGTGGGGTGGGTCGTGGCACAAAGATCATCCTGTAATTGACAAGGCTGTATTGCGTGAATGTAGGAAAAGACACTAATCTGGCTACGGCATGAATAGATTATAGGAAAGCATAGGACTTTGTTCCCAATAGCTGGATTAGTGAGTGTATAGAAATGTTTGGGATTGCAGAGGGATATAAAGGGGGGATATTTCAGGGTGACAATTTGTCCCCTTTTCTGTTTGTGTATGCTTGAAGCGAGGGAAAATAACCAATTGTGAGGGAATAGAACTCTCGGATCGCGAAGTAATGAACGAAGTGGAACAGGAAGCTTACACATATTTAGGGATAGTAGAGATCGATAACATGAAAGAAAATGAGATGAAAGAGAAAATTACATGGGAATACAAGAGAAGGCTCAGGTTGATTCTTAAATCAAAGTTCAACGTTTGAAACAAAATTATTGCGATGAACACAAGGCCAGTAACTATCTACTTATTCAACCTATGGAATGGAAAGGATGTGAACTGATGAGTGATGTGGATAGCCTGACTTGAAGTGGCATGAAGGAGGCAGTGGTTTGATAAGTATAGAACATTGCGTAAGAGGAGAGGAAAATAGCTTGAGCTTGTACGTAAAGAATGTTGCGAAAAACCTAATTCAGGCGATTCATACATCAGGGGAAATTGCGACAGAGAGTACCTTCAATAAAAGTGAATTCAAATGACAGAATGCGCAAGAGCTTCGACAGAAATGAACAGAGATAAGGATTTTAGGTCAGTTCATCAGGGAAATGTCCGGGAAGGTAGATAACGGCAAAACCTGGAATTGGTTAGTCAAAAGTGATTTAAAAGTTACGTCAGAGGCGTTGGCATGTGCTCCACCGGAACAGGCGATCAGAACAAATTATGTAAAACATCACATTGATAAAAGCATAGTTGATTCCCTTTGTAGAAAGTAGAAAAAGCGAGGAGAAAGTGCACAACATACAGTAAGTGAAAATGAGAAATTAGCTCAGAAAGAATACAAGAGACGTCATGATAATGTAGTAAAGAAAATTCAACTTTGTAAGGAAAAATGGTATGCACATAACCCAGAGGGAGTGGAAGAGAATGAAGATGTAAGATTGTTGCGGGATATAAATATACAATCCGACAATGTGATAGTCGCAAGGTAGCCAGACATTGTTATAATTGATAAGTAAGAAAAATGCTGTGTAATCGTTGATAATACAGTGCCCAGTGATGGAAGACTACATGGAAGCATACTCAGCCGCAAGGGGGCGGGAAATAGCGGCTTATTTAGATGACGATAAAAACAAAAGTCGTTCTTGAGTCTTAGGGAGAAGACATATAGTGCATATAGTATAGTAGACAAAAATATCAATTCAACCTCAACGTTGTCAAGTACTGACCTATTCTACCAAAGCAGGTTCCGGTGCGTCTAATTTGTAAAACCTACCTTAAAGAAGTCAAAAAAGGACACGTGCTTTTCTTTGGGTCCATATTTCTTTTCATCGTACGGAAAAAAGAAAAAATTAGTGAGAGCTACATCGTACAGGTCAGGTTTTTTTCTCCCCATGACAACGAGATCAAGACGCTCTTGTCGACTGTCTCGCCCACGCCAGAATGCCTTTTCAACTTTTTTCTTCCATTTCGGTCCAGTGTTGGCTTGAACAGACATCATATCAAGTGAAACTCTGCAAATGAATAAAAAGTGCTTTTTAATTCACTTTTTTGTCAATAACATCACGTACGGATGATGATGCTCAAAAAACGACCTCAGACAATGGCAGTAAGATTCAGTAAAAATAGATATTTACAGATATGTATAGAAAAACACATATCTTAACACAATGAAATAAAAAATACTCCTGTTGATTGCCAAAATTAACGAAACTAAAGAAAAACCAATTACAATTAGTGGGTACCAAAACAAGTGGGCACTTGTGTTTAAGGCCATCTGTTTCATACTTTTATAGCAATACGTTTTTCAATGTTATTTTCACATCACACAGGGTCAACTGTTGTCTTTATGTATAGGGCTACTTTGAACAGGAAAGTAACAGAATGGAGTAATACATTTGGCAGTTTATTCGAGAGAATGGTTTACATTAGCCTAAAAAGGTTACCTTTCACAATGGTAATGGCAAACGGTCTAGAGGTCGACCACGCAAAGAATTATGTAAAGTGATCCATATGGATACAAGGTTGTCAAGTCTGAGTAAAGAAGGTGCTAATCACGGAGCAGAATTGCACAGGGTTATCTAGGCAAAAAAGACAACACGTAGACATCCTACCCACCTAGGTGGATGTTGGATGTTAAATGACAGGTAGGTAGCTTAGTAAAAGTAGTTACACACTAAACAAATGAAAAGTTTAGAATAGTAAAAAGCAATATCCGTTGCTCTTATTCTAAAAAAAACCAAAACCAAAACCCTGCACAACCGTCTTACACTGCCTGCAGTCCATATTTCAAAATATGTTGTACAAAACAGTAAACTTCCTGTGCTATTAAAGGAGAATTCGCTAGGTAACCCACTTAGGCATTCTATTTTCTAGTCAAGAACAAAAATAAATTATCCAGTACTCATTTTTACCTTTTGTAATCCTTACAAAACCTTAGATACAGCACGTTTATCATGTCATGGGTCAAAGGCTTTTTCTGACCTACATTTCGAGAGATACTTTTCCAATCGTCAGGATGCTAATGTGATTCGGTACAGGTCTTTAATATGTCGACAATGCGGGTCTACGTAATGACAGATAACGAGGTGGTGGAGGATGGCGCCATATTTTTCGCCGTCAAAAATGGCTATACCTAATTAGTTTAGGAGCCTGGCTATGGAAGAAGTATCTCTCAAAAAGTAGCTCAGACAAGCTTATGATTCAAGACAAGATTCCTATAACTATGGTTTCCAATGAGTCCAAAAAGTCAGAAATTTTCTTAACTTACTAAACCTGCTTGTTCTTCATAGCCTAGTAAATTATTTAAATTTTACATATTTGCAAATTATGCACATTAATTGTGGAGATCCCCTTCAGATAATTTTTCCTGCCACCAAAAACGGTCAATTACCTTCCAAGACTTTCAAGTGTAGATTCAGTTAAATCATAAGTGGGCATCACAATGTCAGCAGTTTCCTCTGATCCACACCAAGACAGAATTGGTAAAGGATCCTTAAGGTTCTTCTCTAGTGGCCAGTCACCAAGGTTGAGGAAAAATTCCATATCGGGAAGACGTACCTGTAACAAATGTGAAAAAACAGACTTAATAGTATATTATGGCCAATGGGAAGATCTGACGGACTTGAAAAGGACTTTGAAACGACCCACTTGTCTAACAATTCTATCTTGGGTAAAAAATTGGATAAAAATTCCACCTTTGGCCTCCCTTTCCTGGGGCAATGGTGATGGCTGTTAGAGGAAGGTAGCAGTTAACAGCCCTAATGACTGACAGACTCTATGCGATCTTTGTAAGATTTCGGGTATACCCAAGCCATTGGAGAGGATCACCAGCAAGTCTATAAAAACTGGTACTGTGACAGCTTTGAAAATGTGTGGAAGAGGTTACCTGATGTCGCTCCGTCAAGTATCACTTTCTCTTCACAAGGGCATGGAAAAGCATCACTCTGTTAAAACCTCTATCTTTGGCTACCTCAATACTGACCACGTGACCACGTTGTCTCGTTTCAAAAAGACGGAGAGACTTTGAAAAGTTCCTTATAACTTTGCTGTTGCTTATGGTGCTGCACAGCTTGTCTCATTTTCCTAAGACTTCCTAATTCAATCAGTATAACCTTTTCTTTTAGATCTCTTTTTACACTTCTATTCCAGAACATTAAATGGTTTCAATTTTACCACCTTTTGGCTCTTCTAATCTTAAAGATAGGCCATTCCATAGTAGAAGTTTTCAATTTGGTCGGACTGACTTTGAAATAGGTATTGTCAATTTTCTAAAGACGTTTCTTAACATGAGATACAGAATCGGCTTCCGATGCTGCAACTGCATTAACAGAATGCCTTTAGGTAAGTATTGACATAGTTATGCTTAGTATTTACAAAAAGAGACCTCATTCTCGTCCGTGGTTCAATCGTCAGTGTTCGTCTACCAAGGAAGTAATATATTATCTTAAGGTGTACTTTTCTTGCAATGACTCACCTTTCTTGTCAATGACAGAAAGAAAGAATCACTAAACATAGTGAATCCAACTATTTCACCATAGGTTTTTCTATAAAGCTAGAAAAAAATAAGTTCAAACAACATTTTTAGTTTAATCAGTGAAAAAAAAATCCGTTATCATATGACAAAGGGTATTCAAATCATATCTATAATGCTTGCAAATAAAAATCTTAATCTACTTATTTAGATATTCCGACAATTAGCAATTTGCGACACGTTGACAAAATTATTTTTTAAATGTCAAAAAATTCCCCTTGATATAAAAGATTTTACATGCTTGTCAAGAAAAAAGCCGAAAATCTTAAGAGAAAGAGAAAGCGCCCAACGTATTCAATTTTGTATTATTTGGATGAGCAAGAAAGCTTCAGTGAACCACATCATCCTACAACCATTGAAGAAGAGTATCTCCAAGTTTACTTTGACTATTTGGATAACATAACTACTGCAATCAAAGAACGGTTTTTGATCAGCCCAGTTTTAAAGTATATTCAAACCTGAAAAGGCTCTTAGTTCAAGGATCACGAAATCAACCCTTCGAAGCTGGTATCGAACACATAAAATCTCTTTACTCTAAAGAGATTGATTTCTCTGCTCTTGAATCTGAGTTTCCAATTTTGCGTCAAATGTTCGACGAAGATTCATCACAATGCCTTTATACTATCATTTAAACATTTAAAGGTCAGGATAAAAAAGAAAAGCTATTGATTCCAAATATCATTAGAGTCTGCAAATTCATGCAAGTGAACCAAGCTACAAGTGGTCGTAATATAAAAACATGAAAACAATTGACAATGAAAAGCAGACGATCTAAGGCCCTCTGTGTATTATTTAATTATAAAGAACTCGCGGGTAAAATCAATTTGACTGAAACCGGGTATGAAAAATATGAAGAAAGAATCTATATGGAATATTTTTACATGAAGATCTTCAAAGAAAAAATGTCGATTCCTTATACGAAATAGTCTTACTTATTGACTCCCTCATTTTACTTTTTTTCTGCTCGTAACTCTTATCTATAAGGTTATAAGTTGTGGTAATTTATAAACGCGGTTAGAAAAAAGGCTTTCTATTTCTAATTTTTTGCAGGAAACAATAAATTTGCAAGTCCTTGTGAGCGGCACCATCTGAGCCCCAGTTACTGGGGAAAATCACGTTCAAAATAAAAAAAGAATCTCGGGCTATTTTCAGAGAATATAGAAAGGGCAAAATCGAAAAATTTCCTGAAACCTTAGGCCCCAACCATGGTGGGGCCTGCAACTATCATTTGACAAAAGTATCCCTAACTCGGGCACCCCTACTATTATTTACGTGTCGTAGGGCCTGAAGCCATCTAGCAAACGACCCCACACCATCAACACACATACAGGTACAACACAGTACCCAAAAGTTTATTCAAAACTCAAGAAAAACTAGTTTACATACAATAAAAAGGCAAATTTTGAAGAGACAATCTGTTTGATATAAAACATTTTCTTTTTTTGATAGTTAAACTTGGTATGTATCACCATAAGTACGGCAAACTCCAAAGAAAAAAAATCAGAACTCACTTTTACAAATGCAGGCGTAAATGTAACATTTCATAAGACAGTCCTCTCATTACCGTGAAACCAAACATTTATAGATTTCGGCTAAATGCTAATAGTGAAAGTTTGTTTCCATCTATCTTGCAAAATGTCCGCAGGTGTTCCCAAAAATTATTGAGCAGTGGACATCACTCATATATTGACCTTACTAATAGAAGCAGGTCACATTGGTTGAGAGTAGATCACATGTGGTGTACACTTGTCCTTCGTCTTCCATGACTGACATGGGTGTTAGTAGCTGTCTGTCACAGTTGTTGTCAGGTATATGGTACAATACACAGTTTAAGACCGATTCTATTGCATCTACGAATGAAATAGTTTTCAAACAGTTTGACCCTCCTGCCTTTGCTAGTTAAGGGTGATTAGCTATTTCATAAATTGAAATTGTAAGCTTAATGACTTATAACCAAAAGAACAAAAAGAAAAGTTATTAATACCAGTACCCTTACCTTATTATTAATGATGCTATAATAAACTAGAGCTCCTGTAGTATCAAATCTTTTAAGACCTTCTGTTCGAAGTTTTTTGAGATCGATAACTGGAAAAGGATTTAAATCTCTTTCTATCTGGTTATATACTTTTGGACATGACATTGATTTTAACCATGATCGTTGACTTGTTTCTGGGCAATTACAACCCTCGTGGTAAATTGGCCCTACACAAAAATGAAGGCGTCAATTAGGGTTTGTGTTTCCAAAATATTTAAACAGAAATCTAACAATCTAATGTAATTCGTCTATTTACTTATGTATGTATGTATGTATGTATGTATGTATCTTTCTGGTTTTTTCTCTGCAATCTATAATCAAACTAACCAGAAGGAAGAAGCAAGTGACAAATTTTGGGAAATTTCTTCACTTTACATTTATCAAGTTATAAAGTTAATGAAACTACAATTATAAAAATAAATATTCCATGCAACTATACCTCAGCTGCCTGCCTGTTATGTTATACAACTTCATTATATTGGCCGTATAACTAATGCGACATGGTTACAAACAACTACATATTTATAATGGTACTTCTACATAATGTAAAAATAAAACCCCAAGAGATATCAAGCATGCACGTGANATGTATGTATGTATACATGTATGTATGTATATATATATATATATATATGTATGTATGTATGTATGTATGTATCTTTCTGGTTTTTTCTCTGCAATCTATAATCAAACTAACCAGAAGGAAGAAGCAAGTGACAAATTTTGGGAAATTTCTTCACTTTACATTTATCAAGTTATAAAGTTAATGAAACTACAATTATAAAAATAAATATTCCATGCAACTATACCTCAGCTGCCTGCCTGTTATGTTATACAACTTCATTATATTGGCCGTATAACTAATGCGACATGGTTACAAACAACTACATATTTATAATGGTACTTCTACATAATGTAAAAATAAAACCCCAAGAGATATCAAGCATGCACGTGAGCTTTAACTGTCAATAAAGCTAAGGCGGAGTTGGAAGGTCTCTAGCCTCAGATTTGAGTCATTAAAGATAGAAGCTGGCTTAATAAAATTAATCACATCTCATTACAACACCCCCCCCCCCTTCTTGAGATATTAAGAAATTTGTTATAGTCAATTAAAAAGTCTAGACGGTCTGTTTATCCACTGGTATGAATGAAAACTATGAAAACCAAATCCTAACTAATGCATGCATGAAATTAACGCTTACATGAAACTAATTTAGACAATCACATTACAAAATATGTGTTTTAACAAAATAAAACATTTCCAAAATATAGAAAAGAATATTTTAACCAATTTTGAATTTTACAAAACTAATGTAATTATCTAAATAATTTCATATAATCGTAAGGTCAGGGTAGACTTCCCTGCCTGTCTCTTATCGAATCTGAGCAAGGGCGTTATTCTGTTCCTTTACGGCACTACTCAGATTTTACATTTCCTCAATTAATATCGTCGGTATTTTGACTGATCTTCCACTTCTTGTGACATATTGTCCTTCACACGGCTCGGTATTTCCTTCATCAACATCAGCATTGTTGTCGAATGTACCATTGTCATCGAACGATTGTTCATCAACATTTTCGTTTGTTTTCATGTTGT
The DNA here is from genome assembly GCA_003991215.1 of Morbakka virulenta. NCBI lineage: Eukaryota > Metazoa > Cnidaria > Cubozoa > Carybdeida > Carukiidae > Morbakka > Morbakka virulenta. The sequence goes on along the minus strand of RDPX01000140.1, from coordinate 386,753 downwards.
GCCTTCCATTTCGAAGATATTCTCTCCCATCTGGACTTTTTACTATGAACGATCTCGGAGTGTCATTGTCCTTTGTGATAACTTATCCTGGTTGTCACTGTCCTCTGGGTTCTTGTTGAAAACGGATAGTATCACTGACATTTAATTTCGGCAACGATTTCGACTGTTTGTCATAATAATGTTTTTGTCTCTGCTTCTGTTTTTTCATTTTCTTGACGATTTTCGCGTTGTCACAATTCGGTTTCAATTGTTCTTGAGTTGTCGGTATTGTCGATCTGAGTCGTCGATTCATAAGCATCTGAGCCGGTGATTCTAGATCTTCGATCGGTGTATTTCTGTACGCCAAAATACTTAAGTACGGATCTTTCCCATCCTGTTTTGCCTTAGTGAGCATTTTCTTCACACTTCGCACAAGTCTTTCAGCTAATCCGTTTGACTGCTAACAATGTGGACTCGACGTTTTGTGTTCGAAACACCACGATTTCGCAAACTCTTTGAACTCTGCTGACGTGTAATTTGATCCTGAATCAGATCTCACGATGGACGGAATGCCATGTCGGGCAAAAAACGACTTCATATATGTTATGACGCATGACGATTTCATACTTTCCAATCGAGCAAGTTCAAAGTATCTAGAGTAAGAATCCACTACTAGCAAATAGTTCTGATTATTCCAATGAAATATGTCAATACTAACACTAGACCATGGCATGTCGGATTGCTCACTTTCAGTCACTGGTTCTTTAGTGTTCGAATTTCGGTTCTCTAGGCAAATTCTCCATTTAGATACGTAATAGATAATTTGCGCATTAACTCCTGGCCAAAATATGAACTCTCTTGCCAATTTTCTAGTTTTTTCAACATCTAAATGCGATCCATGAAGTTTCTCTAACATCGATTTTCGCATTTTCATAGGAATGACGATTTTCTCCCCATTTAGGATTAATCCATCGGATTCGGATAACTCATCACGGGAATTCCAGTATTCTTCAATTTCTTTAGGAATGTCACTTTTGTTATCGGGCCATCCATTTCTTATCACCTATTTCAACATTCCAAACGATGTATCTTTCGAAGTCTCGGTTTTGATCTCTTGCAGATTCTTATCTGTCATCGGAGTGTTCTTAACGATCATATTTACGAAGCACTGAATGTCATTTTCCAAATCATCCACTTTCTCTGTTTTGATTGAAGCTCTTGATAACATATCAGGCACGAATAATTCTTTTCCACGCTTGTAGATTAACGAGAAGTCGTATTTTAGTAATCGTAGTAACATTCTCTTAAGTCTCGGCGGAGTGCACCCTAGAGGTTTCTTGACTATCTGCGATAAACGTTGGTGATGACTCTCAAAGATCACGTGTTTTCCATATGTGTAATCATTAAACCTTTCTAATCCAAACAGCACCGCAAGTAACTCCCTTTCAATGTTCGCCTATCAGCTTTCGGCATCCGTCAATGACCTTGACGCGTATGCAACAGGCTTATTGTCCTGAAGTAATATGCCTCCAAGTCCTGTTAGCGAACTGTCATAATTAACGGTAACAGGTTTCTTCACATCATAAAATGTGAGAACTGGATTCTCGGTTAGAATGTCCTTGATTTTTGAGAACGCTTTTTCTTGCTCGTGTGTCCATACGAATTCAACATCATCTCTCAGGAGATTTCGGATCGGCTCTGTCAATATCGACATGTTGGGTACAAATTTTGCTAGGTAATTTACTGTCCCTAAGAGTCTTTGTACACCCTTTTTGTCACACGGAGCTGGCATTTCTCTTATAGCCTGTACTTTTGTTAAGCACGCAGTAATCCCACTTCTGACACCATGTTATGTTATACAACTTCATTATATTGGCCGTATAACTGATGCGACATGGTTACTAACAACTACATATTTATTATGGTACTTTTACATAATGTAAAAATAAAACCCCAAGAGATAAGGCGGAGTTAGAAGGTCTCTAACCTCAGATGAGTCATTAAAGATAGAAGCTGGTTTAATAAAATTAATCACATCTCATTACACTGCCTTTTCCCACTAACAAAAACTTTAAAAAGGCTCCAGATAAAGCTCACCAGGTGCAGGAAAATACATTACCTTTCATCAATGCTGATTGTCAAACCAAAATAAGTACATGCATCAGCAAAGAGATGCATAACAGACTGCATGCCACCAGCAGAATGAGCAAGAAGATGAGCATCATCAGCATACAGGAGCTCTCTAACAAAAGATTCAACACAAGTTTTACAAGAGTCTTGGCTTGGAATCTCCTCAAGTTGAACACTTTTCCAGTTGTTCTAAACCTGAAATAAACTTCTATGTCACAATCACGAAATGCATACCACTGTACTGCAGTCAGATACTGTGAAAATAGAGTTGGGGCAAGAATGTGCCGCTGTTTCACTCCATTGTCAATACTAATTTCTTCTGATAGTTGTCCATTAAAGTTGCAGTTGTGCAACCATATTTGCCAAGCACCTCCCAGAGAGCATCACAACTGACAGTGTCAAAAGCCTTGGTTAAGTCTACAAATATTTGACAAAGAGATGGACATTGCTCTTTACATTTCTTAATGAGCTGCCTGGCAGAGAAAATCATGCTGAAAGTTGCATGTCCAGCATGAAAACCAGACTGGCACCCAGGAATAACCTTACATACAAACATACACACACATATACATATATATATATGTATATAGATACATACATACATATATACATATATACATACATACATACAAACATACATATATACATATATACATACATACATACATACATATATACATATATACATACATACATACAAACATACATACATACATACATACATACATACATACATAATTTCATGATATTTCTGCAAAAACTAGTACTTTGAAGTCTCTCGAGCAATGGAATATGGCTGATGAGATTATTTTGCAATAATAAAATGATGATGATGATGATGATGATGATGATTATGATGATGACAAAGATTCTNCATACAAACATACACACACATATACATATATATATATATGTATATAGATACATACATACATACATATATACATATATACATACATACATACAAACATACAAACATACATATATACATATATACATACATACATACATACATATATACATATATACATACATACATACAAACATACATATATACATACATACATACATACATACATACATAATTTCATGATATTTCTGCAAAAACTAGTACTTTGAAGTCTCTCGAGCAATGGAATATGGCTGATGAGATTATTTTGCAATAATAAAATGATGATGATGATGATGATGATGATGATTATGATGATGACAAAGATTCTAATGAAATGACAATTTACAATTGCTGTATCTTGGTACAAATTACCAAACATTTCACAAAACAAGAAGTGTACTTTTGACTTTCTTAAATGACCTTACTGTTAAGTGAGAATGTTCTTCAACAAAAAAGAGAACAAACTTACCCTTTAGCTCAACTGGTGATTTGCCAACATGCTTGCCCTTCCTTCTTACTTCAATCAATAAATCATCATACGTTGCATAGAGTCTAAATCTTACAATGTATGTTCCATCTCCTCTATCCAAGACCTCTTTCCATATTCTTCCTCTCTCACCAGATGGCCCAATATTTATGTCAAAGGCATCCTTTCCCAGGGAAGTTGATATGCTGTATCCAAAGATTACAGAAAAAGAATCAAACACTGTGATATAAATCTAATTAAACAGTGAAAACTTTAATTGTAATAATAAAGTTGTATAAGTATAATATCATATTTATAAGAATGTATGTAGAGAAAGTAAACAATAACAACTGCATTGAATGTTGTGTATTTATAAAATCATATCTTTTTTGTCACCTAACTTTCATTTTATGTGATATCATAAAGATGGCCTTATGTCTTTATTAGTTGTTGTATATTATATCCCTCCTCTCTTTCAACTACCTATTTCACATTGAATGAATTATCTCGTTAAAAGCTATTTAAGTACATAATCCTGAAGATATAAAGGTGTGTGATGCATCATAGAAGGCTACTGATTGACTATCTTTGTTTGTGGTCATAGATGTAGAGGAGGCACATCATTGCTAATATTAGAACCAATATTAGATGCATACAGATCATTGTGATGATTTGATGAAGCAGGAATCTTCTTAACAAATGAAAGGTTTTGGGAGGTGAGGCTGAATGTTTCAAAATGATAGATGGTCCCTTTATTTCAAAAATTCTCTAGAGCTCAGGTAAAAAAGGAGAAGACAACTTGCTTTCCTTGGCCTTTCTTAGGAGAACAGCACCAGATACAATTGATGTTTTCTTTGTGACCCTTCAAGACTCTTTGCATTGCTAATTCCTTTGCTTCTGGCAAAATTCATTTTCTTTTCCAAGTTTATGAAGAGGAGGAAATGTGTGTGAATCAAACCTGGTAGTTTAGTTTTGATGATGCAGTTGAGAAATAATTCTGTAGGAGAGAATTTTGTAGTTGATTGTGAAGTAGTATGATAATGCTGCAGAAAATCAGGTACACTGTTTTTCTAGTTGTGGGATTAAGATATGAGGCACAAATAAATTCAAGATGAGTCTGATTAAACCTTTTTCCTGGGGAGCTGGCCTGTGGCCAGTAAGGGGTTACTTTTGATGACTGACTCAACGGTCACAAATATATTGAGAGAATTCTTAGGGTGAAAATTGAGTTCCAGTATCTATAACTAATTCTACAAGGTATCCAAAGTGACAGAAAATCCCATAAAGACATGAGAGAGTAGTAGTTGTTGATGTCTGTTGTATAATTTTAACTTCTAGCTACTTAAAAAAGGAGTCAACAATGACTAATAGGGTGTCCCCTGATAGAAACGAGCCCAGAAGGTCAATGTGTATACTTCGGCAATGGGTTTAAGATGAAGAAAAAACATGCAATGGTGGAGTGTGTGCTTGAAAGGATTATGTCTGGGAGGGAATGGAGGAGCAAATTTACAGTTCAATTGTTGAAACTATACCAAGCCACCAGACTTTGTTATGCAGAAGTTTGATTTGACAATCCCTTTTTGTGTCTCATCAACAATGTGCAGAATGCTGGACTGCAAAGATGCAGGTATAACTGATCTTGTCCTTCACAGAAGAAGACCATCTTATATGTAGTCTTCATGTTGAAGTTAATGGTAGGCTTGTAATGCACCATTAGTAGGCCACAAGTGATTCTGGGGGCAATTTTTCACTTCTTGTACAATTGGGTCACTTTGAGATGCCTGGCATATCATGAGTCATGACCTTTGGGATGACATAGGAAACAAGTGCATGATATAAGCCAAACACACTTACATGTGATATGCCTGGCATATCTCATGTAGGTGATGACAGTGGAAGTCTGAAGAGGGCATCAGCAGGGATTTGGAATCCTGGGGTGTATATAATATCAAAATGAAATGGCTGAAGATATAAAATCCAACACTTAAGCCTTGCTGGAGATTTACCATTATGGTGGTACATAAACTGGACTCACTTGTGATCTCTGCAAAGGTCAAGCATCTGCCCAAGGAGGCAAAGTTAAAAATTTTCACAGATCCAAGCAACTCCCAAAGCTTCACTTTCTATTTGTGAATAATGACATTCAACATCAGAAAGACTTCTGCTAGCATAAGCCACTGGTTTATGGGCATTATTGTGTTTGTAAATGAATGGAAGCAAGGCCAAAAGGGCTTCCATTAATTGTAAACTAAACTTGGACATTGGGGTCATAGTGTGCCATGGTAAGAGATAAGGTAAGGGAGTGTTTGAGTTAGGGAAAAGACTCTTCATCTGCTGGTGACCAGGACCATGGTTGGGCTTGGCAAATCAGTTGATAAACTGCTTTTTTGGAAACAGTAGCAAAATTAGGAATAAATTTGAAAGAATAGTTTACTTGACCAAAAAAACTGGGTTCTTTTGCAGGTGTTATAGAAGTGAGTGCCTTTTGTCAAGCTTGTGTTAATCTGGAGAAATTCCATCCTTGGATATCTGAAGGACTAATAAACTAAGAGAGGAAACATTAAATAAGCATTTTTCTTTACAGAAGGTGAGTTCTTTGTTTTGGAGGTATTAAAGAACATGATGTAAATTTTGGTTATGTTTGGCAGTTATTTTACCAAAGAAGATAATGTTATCAGAGGTATAAAGTTCCTCCAGAAGGTCATAAAGAACCTGGTAGACATGCATTGATATGATTCAGGTGCAGAAGAAATGACAAGTATTAGGCATTTGTACTGAAATAGCCTTTTTTTGAATGACAAAGGTGGTGATTGGCCAGGATGTGGAAAGAAGATTGACTTGACAGTAGCTCTGCTTAAGGTCTAGCCTGGAAATATCAGTTGCACCTTGGAAGTGGTAGAAGGTATCATTCAAAGTAAGGATTGAGTGTCTTGCTCTAATGGTGGCTTGGTTGGCTTGACACATATCAACACAAAGTTGTACATTGGACTTGGGTTCTCCAACTAATGGTGAAACTGATAAGTTGAGATCAGTGACAGGTATAATGGTGTGGAAGTTTTGAAGTTCTTCCAGTTTCTCAGTGACATTAAGTGATTAAAATCAGGTGTTTTGTATTACAAACATAACTGCAAGGTGGCAGTATTAGCTAGTGGTGAACAATAAACAGAAAAATGTTTTATTGGTACCATACTTTTACCAGCATCTGATCTCAGTAAGAGAGTCATATACTGTAAGTGGTTTTAAATCATCAAACAATATCGACTAGCTCCATGAAAAAAATAAGTTTCAGTGACCTGTATAAATTAGATGGTACATCAATAATTCAGAAGTTCTCTTCAAATGCAATGAAAGTAGTCACTAAAATTGATAATTGGAAATGATGACTTGGTCATATTACTGTGATCAACTTAAGGTAGCTACATGATGGAATGGTGTGTGGTTTTGAGTTAAGTGAAGCTCAGATCCCAATATTTTGCATCACAAGTCAGCTAGGCAAACAGTCAAGATGTAAGTTTCTAAAGGTGAATGTAAGGTGGAATAATGTATTAGAGTTCGTACATTCAAATGTTTGTAGTTTCATATCTGTAAATTCTGTTGGAGGAAAGAGTCACTTTGTCACAATCTATGATGATGTTGTCATATATACTGCAGAATTTGTTGGCTTAGAAAATTCAAGCACACTTACATTTTTTAAGCAATAAAATATAGCAGTGAAATATTTGAGTACACTCAAATATTACACGGACTTATACTCAGAGGGAGAATTAGTTACTGTAACAAACCCCAAAAGCTTAAAGAGTGCCAATAAAACTAAAAACATAAATAATGTAATAAATAATAGAACATGGAATTAGTTGCCATTCATCAGTAATCTACAGCTTACAACAAAATCGCTTTTTACAGTGGGTTAATCCCTCTAAAAAAAGAGTGCCAGCTCCATGCTGCTTTATGTTGGATTGACAGCAATTTTCAGGTGAAGCTATTGTCGATGCTACAGTATATAACCAGACTTCTCAACAAAGCTATTGATAGGAAAGAAAGTCACCAGTTGCCTAAGAATTTTTTGGTATGATGCTTTTGCATAAGTTACACCATTGCAGGTAACAAAATTATTTTGGAAGTATGATTTACAGAGTAAAAAATTAATTACTGCATTCAGGTAGGTCAAAAGGTAATCCAGCAAGCAATGAAGACTCCATATGTGCAATGTTACAAGACCACAATGAGTACAGTAATCAATCACTTCTTAAGGGTCATGTAGTTAAGGTGAGGAAGTTGCTAGAAGTCTTCAAGATAAAAAAAAACTTTGATAGTTTTTCTATATAAGGCAAGACTTGGCCCAGCAGGTTTTTTATAACCAACAGGTATTGATTTTACAAAGAATTCATTTCCACTAACACATTACATATATGTACTGACTTTATCTGTTGTTTCTAATAACCATATCACAAGATTCATAAAGTGGATATTGTCTCCTTTTCTGAATCAAAATATTAAAACAGGTATTGGAACGAATAAGCTCCACTTGTGAAGAGAGAAGAGGGCAGAGTGTGTGTACATGGAATAATGGGTTGTACAGCCTAAAGCATAATTCTTGCCATGAAGAAATATTTTAATACCTTTCATTTAATTTTACACTTTTAATCTTAAATAACACCAAACAACATCTTTTTTTTCTTTTCTTTTATTTGGAGCTCCTTTGGGCCTCTCAGCTTTGCAAGGTAATGCAGGATATTTTCACTTTCATGCATATTCACATACCACCAAATATTGAAAACTAACAAAGACACTATTTTGCTATATCACTTCTGGCCTAAATTCAGATGCTAGAAGGAAGATTCTGTCTCCATATAAGTTCCTTTACTGGTAGATGCTAATCCATATGATGCTATACTTATGAAATAATAGTAGTCAGCTAAAGTGCTCAGAGCTTGCATTCTTATAACCACTGTACAAAATAACAATTCCATAGAGGTTTGGTAGATAATCAATGCATCAAATATCTTACAGTGTGGGAATTTAACTAAAGTTCAACAATGAATAAACAGAAGTATTTGGACTACCCTGTCAAAAAATACACCACTACCTGAATCCTCATATTGTTCATTTGTGTTTTTTCATAAAACATTTATTTTAAAATTCTGGTAGGGAGGGCTTTTTAGCCTGATTCTTAGTCCTCCAGGATAAATACTTCATTCAAAATACTAAGTATAGTATTGTCAGAATTATTTCCACAGCATAGTTTTCTGTTTATTTCTTTTTTTGTTGAGGAGTGTCTTAATTGCTTTCTGGTAGTTTTGGAAATGAATTATGTTTTATTTGTCTAATGAGGATAACTTGCATCCAGTCATGTATTTATTACCTTCTTAACCCCCACACACTTCTTAATACTCTAGGAGACTTAACATTTCATAGTTCACCTTTTTTTAAAAACATCTATAAAAGGTTATTAAAGGGAGACCAAAGAAAACATGGGTGAAAGTAATCAAATCAGATCAGTCAAAAGGGTGTCACCAAAGATCTAGTGAAAGACAATTCTGACCTGGAAATCAACTTTATTGAACTATCCAACACATGTTAGCATGTAAAACAGATGTAAAACCAAATATGATGATGATGATGATGATGATGATGATGATGATGATGATCTACTGTAACGTTGAAAAGAGAAGTTGTTACTGGCTTCATCATTTAAGTCAATATGGATTCATATTTACAACACTGACATCATATATTATATTCTATTATATTTTTATCACCATTTCTTTTCTATTCACCTATGTTCAATGCCCTTTCAATGCCAGCATTACAATCTGACTGCCATCATTCATCCTCTAAAATCTATGAATATATTCACCATATTTTCACATCTATATTTCTCTGATTTTCCAAGAAATCATGTGTCAACATTAACTTTGTCTCCATTATTAGTAAAAGAACCAGATAACTTCTGTCCTTACAATTCTAAGTTATTTCATCATGAAAACTTCTACCAGTGGCATACAGTGAGCCAAGATTCATTAATTAAAAGGTGAGTCCATTTACTTAATGTTTTCTTTTTTGCTTGAGTTTCTTTATTGTTACTAATACGTTGTTAAGAATAAGTGATAGTATATCTAAAATATCTACTAATAAATGTAATCAACAATTTTTTCAACTCTGCACTCTCACATTTATTAATACATTAAAAATGTATGGTTAGCTTATTACACTGCTGCAGCCATAAATTACAGAAAATTCTAATTGTGGCCAAGTGGGTGTCAAGATTATCCTTTTTTTGTAAGAGATTCACAGTTTAAGCATTTCTGGAAGTACTTTACTTAATATATTGGAGAGCAACAGGTTATGAAGTTTGTAGAGGTTTTTTGAAAAAGAGATGGGAGTTGGGTTAAAGCCAGTTGGTAAATGTTCAACTGAACTGCTACCATAAAACACTACCTATAGCTAGATTTCTGGTATGTAATCATAGCTCAACATGGGCAGTACCATTCAAATCCCTAGGGGTTGTGTGGAATCACACTATTACCTTTAACATAAACATAAACAAAAACTAAATAACAACAACAAAACAGAAAAACCACTAAAAACAAACCATGAACCTATTTTTGTTAGAATAAGGTCATGAACTCCTAGTCCATGTCATGCCCATCTTTCTGCTGTTTTGTAAATGGCAGGTCAGATGCAAATTGTATGGCATGTTTTGGGCATGGTCTGTTGGGGGTTAAAGCTAAATTTTTGTGTTACAAGCAATAATTCAGTTTAACTTCAGCTGTTCTAAACACCTTTTCTATTTGGGTGGTATATATATATATATGTGATTTGCTTAAAAATATTTCTTTCTACTCTTTCGAGTTATGACTAGTACCTTGACAAACCTGTGTCTTCTCCTGTCTTGTAAATATGCTTATAATTCAGATTGTTTAAGAATAGAAACCCTTTCAAAATAAAAAAAACTGGTTGGTATCAAGTGAGGGAGGCCTGATTTTGACTTGTATGTATGTATGTATGTATTTATTCGCCACTAACAAAAAAATACAAATGTTCAAAGGTAAATGATAAAAACCTAATACATGATGTTATCCAAAATAGTTAAAAAATAAGAGTAAACAGAAACAAAAAAGAACGAAACAAACAGGCGGGACGGTAATCTA
>RDPX01000140.1:325579-357878 GCA_003991215.1 Morbakka virulenta | reverse complement strand
TCTTTCTCCTTCTTTAGCCTACCAGTGGTCTTACCGAGCACTTCACTGGCCACTGTACGAATTCCATCTGCCGTTGTCTTCCAGTTTACTGGCAAGACCTCTCCAAGTCTTTCTCTGATCTCATTCTTGAACCTTTCTCCCATCTCTGGTTCTTTAAGCTTCCACCATTTGATTCTTGGCTCCGCTTTTTTAGTCCGTTGTAATGGGGTTTGCAATGTGATCTTGCATATCACCGGTCGATGCTGAGGTGTAACACAATCACTTGTTAATACTTTGCAGTCTGTGACTTCCTTCAGCAGTCTTCTTCTGCAAAGTACATAGTCGATTTGGGTACTATGTGGACCGCTTTTGTAAGTCACTTACAAATTACAAAAGCGGTCCACATAGTACCCAAATCGAACTTACAAAAGCTGTTCCCCTGCCTTCATGAAGAATGTGTTGATGATAGCTAGGTCGAAGCTTTCTGCAAAGCACACTATTCTTTCTCCTTGCTCATTTCTTGTTCCTAGTCCATGCTTGCCCATGTTTCTTTCATTTCCCACATTACCTTCTCCAACATGTCCGTTGAAATCTGCTCCTATATACACATGTTCATTGCCGGGGGTCTTGCACAACCATCAACACAACTGGTGCAAAAGAAGTAGCACTCAAATCAACTGGTCACGAAAACGTACGTGTAAGTGTTTGCTTGACCGCAAAAGCTGATGGTACAAAAATGAAACCCTTTATAGTTTTTAAAGGTGCCAAGTGAGAGTCTGCAGCTCTCAATGATCGATTTAAAAGTCTTTGTGCAGTGGCATCTTCGCTGAACGGTTGGATGAATGAAGAACTCTTTCTTGTGTACTTAAGAAAGATCATAGGAATGTTTGCTTTTCAAAAGCGACTGTTATCCTGGAATACGTTTGAATCTCATATGATAGACGACGTCAAAAAGCTGCTGAAAGAAATGAAAACAGACGACGCCCTTATTCCTGGAGGATGCACATAATACATTCAAGCCCCAGACATTTGTTGGAACAAACCATTCAACAGCCACATAATGGAACTTTATGATGAATGGCTAGCATCTGGTTTTAAAAAGTATACCGAAACCAGCAACATGAAAGCTGCGCCAAGAGAATTAGTTGTCACCTGGAATTTGGAGGCATGGGGTCCTTTGGATGAAAGGCTCACATAACCAAGTCATTTAAAAGTTGTGGATTAAACTTGAAAAACGATGGTAGTGAGGACGATATGATTCATTGTTTTAAAAAGGGACAACCTTATGCCTCACGTTCAACAGTTCTTAAAGAAAAATTTCAGTGTTTAAAAGATGCCGACATCCTAGATAAAAATCCGTTCGAGGCAACTGACTCGGACGTCGAAGAAGCAAATCATGAATTCAACCTTATCAACCAGGATAAGGCCGAAGATGAGTTTGTTGTAATTAATAATTTGTAACTTACGATTTATGATTAGTGATTTCTGCGGGAAAAAAATTATGATACGATAAAATATTTATTTTTTAAATGAATGCCCCTCTCTAATTAACGCCCCTCTCCAATAAACGCCCCCTTAAAATTTCCCAAAATGTTATAAACTCCCAGGGCGTTTCAAAGAAAAAAAAAGGTAAGAATAAAAGTAGACGTTAATAAGTTGACTACAAATCATGATATCATAGAGTCAATAAATCAAGCCTTTTACTGTCCAGTTTCACTGAAGGCTATTCCGTGATTATGAACAATGACTAGGAACAAAAAATATCCATAAAAGAACACATGCAATATAAATGAAGCTTGAATGAATGGTAATTGAACCAATCATAAATTTTCTAAAAATTGAATGGCCTTGTAACTGATACAAAAGCGCAAGTGAATTGTTACTGTTGTCAAGAAAAGACACAAAAAGAGGAGGTTGTTGTTTTGAAATAAGGCTTGGCGAAAGTTTCATCTACAGACATCGATATTTTGCTGCATTACTTTACAGTAGATGATCAAAGTAAGTAGATACCTTGTTAATACAATGATTTGAGGTTGATTTAATGTTTCATCCAGTATACACCTACAACTTTCCTGTAATCTACAGAAATTTGAACTTTTTTCTATCACAATTCAAGAATCAACTAAACATTCTTCGATGTAAATATATCACGCGATGGCCAAAGCTTGAAGTCTTCATTTGCTTTGTTTAGTTTTGCAATGTTGTTAGCCTATTACTTAAAGCCACAAAATAGAAAAGGGTGGTTTCTTGTTCTTTGAGGCCTACGCTTTTACGATGTAGCGTTTTAAAATTTCTCCACGAAATATCACTTTGTCTCATACTGTCTTGCCTGCTGCAAGCACAAACTGAAAACAGTCAGTCTTTTTCCCCCAAATGTTTTCTCTCTTTTTTTGACTTTCTGGGTTTTTTTGGCTGGCTGTTGTCATGGAAGATTTCCGTCTCTTTTGTTTTCCTTTTGTACAAGTTGGGCCCCTTTCAAGCGTCCGTAACTCGATTGTCATATGATTAGCCATAGTGTAGTATCCAAAAGGTTGAAAGACATTCATCTCATGGTTTCTTGTGAGCTGGAAGCTCCGACGTGACGAAGTACTTGGACTTGCGTAATCAAGTAAATTTCACGCTTAAAGACCCGACGCGTGAATGAGCGTGGGAAGAGCTATTTTTGAAGCTTGCTCCAAAAATAGCGATTTAGAGCATCCAAACTATAAATTATTAAGATAGATTTTGATATTTTTTGGTCTTCCTGGTAATAGAATAGCTTGAAAAATTTATTTCAATAAAAGAGATTACCAAAAGCATATTTTTTGCTTTTATTTTTTAAACTCATAAGATGGCTATCAATATATTATCAACCATCTTATGTTAATCATTTATTACAGACGATAAACTAGAACTTATATTTCCGTTTATTTGATAATGTCCATAAGTATAGCTTCTTATATGCCATATCGTTATAATGAAAGTAAGACATAAATGTTTCGCCCAGGGCTGTTTATACATTATCATAACAAACACACACACACACACCCACGCACACACACAACTCTCAGCCTATTAAGCCAGTACAGCACCAAAGACACCAACTCGAATTAAGTTGATTGACCAACAACAGTCTTTCTCTTTATGCAGTTCCTGAGAAAGGTTTCCACTGATAAGCCCTGCTCTATTTGGGCCTTACTTATCACCTGCTCATACACAGTTAACAACTATCCTCCATATGTTGACTGTTAATCTACCTCCCATCTGAGTGAATATAAACAACAGCAGTATGGTTAGCTAAGATACAAACTACTTCTTCTTGATACCTCTAGAAACTAATAGCTAAAGGATTGTCAGTAACTGTGTTAAGACATTTAGATTGTACCTGGGGATTTTGAAACTCCAAACACATGTTTATAGGAATTGTAAGAATTGACTGTTTGATTGTCCAACACATGCTAGCATGTAAAATGGACGTTAAACCGAATATGATGATGATGATGATGGTGATGATGATGATGATTGTGTTTTTATGTTCAGAAATAAAAAAAGCTAGACAATTACATTTATTTGCCATTTTGAAAAAGACATTTATTTTTATGAATTTCACTTTTTGAATTGTTAAGAGATTATAAATCATAACTGCCCAATGTAAAATTAATACAAGCAAGAAATGCCATCATGCATAAAACCATAAATTTACTTACTTTACTTTCTCTGTTTAATGTCTTCTGTTACCTTGTGGAGTTTGATGGTTCATGAGACTTTCACTATACTTTGTCAAAAACGTCTGTCTCTCTGACATCCATCCATCTCTTGTCTTTATTGACTGCCTTCTCCTAGCACTTCCTTGGCCTTCCAGGAGGTCCTCTACCATTCACATTCAGTTTCAGCACCTTTCACAAGGATAGAACATCTCTCTGTTGTGTGAAAAAGGTATAAACAATGTTAGTAACTGTATTTTTGAGAAAGATATAAATAACAGATGTGTGAAACTGAAATAAACACACCCATGTTTTACCACAGTAGACTTGTAACCAATAGTAATGCTGCACAAATGACAGCAATGACCAAAGAATTTAGATCTCTCAAAGTAGTAAAGCATGCTTTAAAATAATGAAACATAGCTAGAATGCAACAAGATAATTTACAGCAATTTTAAATCCTTAGTGAGCTTCCCATGTCAGTTTGAATTGTACTACTAGGCTGAAAGGTAATAATGACATAAGGTCTTGAGAAGAAAAAGGTCAAGTTGTTTGGTACTTGAAGAATGCCACAATTTATTTGCAGTTAGATGTTGTAGAAAGAATGATATGCTGAATCAGAAAATAATTTTCAAATTGACCATATATTGACATTGCTTTAAACATGCAAAATTAATCATAGTGTTTTGTCTGTGTTTTTTAGCAGCTAATCTTATTGCAAAATGGGAGGTGAAGTTTCACAATTAGTCCCCATGCCTGGTGGCTTTGACTACATGTGCATTGCATTCAGAACAATGGATAGAATCAGAACAATTTATGCAACTGATCAGGAAATTAATATCATTCGGGAAACCATCATGCAACATTATCCAAAGGGTATGTTGTTATTTAACTTATCATTGTAATTAAGTAGAGCTTAGATGAACTGTTTTTATCAAGCTACTTTTGTTTGCCAATATTATTGTTGCAAGTTACCTCTTGATAATTGTTGTTTTATTAAAAATGATTTTGAAGTTGATGAAAATGAATTCTTGATTTTATGGATTCAGTGGAAGCCATTGATGCAGGGTAGATGTAATGCTGTGAGTCACAAGCTATGTTTCAAGAGATATTTCTCCCATAATCAGCCTGATGATGGAAAAAGTATCNTGTAGATGATAGGAAATGGTTAAATATGAATATTATCATTTTTTAGCATTCTTAGAATCTTCAAATCATTCTTCTGTCACCATGTAATACTTTGCATTATGTTTACTCGCAAAAATTGGAGAGTAGACATCTTTGCGAGGGCATCAAGAAATTCGCCAGGGTCATTGTTGGAGGATTTTAAGAAAATGTGCCAGAAAACCCCCATTCTCTACCACTAGTACCCCGTATTTTTTTTTTCCAAATTCATTTCTACAAGCCAATTTTACGATGTAATTTTTGTCTTTTTATTACCTGTTCATTTCTTTTAATTTATTTCACGTTATTGTGTTTTTCTTTTTTAATTAAATTTAATTTTTTATTTTCATGATGTATTTGATCATTTTGTACTTCAGGTATACAGGAAGAAAGGGGCCTTTTTGGTGGTGTTTACGAATTCAAACTTAGAGGTAGACCATTTTGTGCAGCGGGCAGCTCAGAAGAAGCAATTGCTGTTCGAAAACTTGCATGTAATTTGCTGCATCGTCTGTATAACTTTGGCTGCAAAATCCTTGTATCCAGTGATCTCGCACGAACAACTGATGTAGCCACTTGGGTTTTTCATCGAGAAGCAACTCAAACAGCTCAATTCCGTTTTGGCTGTATTGGGGTGAGTTCAACCGATAGTTTATTGTTTGTAGATTTCCCAACAACAATGCATCAAATGTTAATCGATACTGTTGCTAAGTATTGGCCGCAGACAATTCAGAAGACCGAATTATACGGAGATACTTTGAAAGTCAAATTGAGGGGAAATCCTTGGATGCATATTGGTTCAAATTCGGCGAATAATATTCAGTCTAAAACTTTAATTAAATCACTGATTAATCAACTTGATCTTCAACAGTGGATATTATATACCAGCAGTAATTTGAAGGGTACATCAGACACCTTGTTTTTCAAATATGATCCGACTTTGCCTCCAGACGGATCAAGGTTGGCAGGTTTTGTTATCACTTTAAACAGAAATGATCGTTTGCGCTGCATCGATTGTCCCCAGGATGCCGTAGATTGTTTGAGAAATGCCATTGCTCTTCATTGGAGATATGGTATTCAAGACCAGAAAATGAAGTTTAATGCTTTCGAATTTAAGTTGGCAGGAACACCCTGGTGGGCAGATGGTGAAATGGCAGTTGACTCGCGCCTCTTGATTTGTAAAATTATTGAAGGCTTGTGTACCATTGGGTGGCGCATACAGTTGAGTATTGATTTGTCAAGGAAAATTAATGATAAGAGCGTTCTGACATTTCAGAGATGCCCTCCAAGGTCAGTGCCAATCCTGTGTTTATCCCTAAATTCAAGCGACAGAATCAGAGTGATCAATGGACCTCAGGATGTTGTCGTTGATGTAGCGAATGAAGTGAAAAGGCTTTGGTATTTAGGTATTCAAAGAGAAGGGCAGTATGGTGCTAGTTATGAACTGAAATTGAGAGGCAATCCATGGTGTTATGGATTTTCTGGCCATGACGGTGCACATGGACGCGTCGTTCTTTTACATTTGCTTAGACTGTTAGCAAATAAAGGTTGGTTCATTGTTCTTTCAGCTGATGTTTCTTCCAAATATGTACACCAGGATGACGGATCGGATTATCCACTTGACGTTCACAGCTGGTGGTTTATGTATATGGGAGGACCTGCAGCATCCATTGCGCCACCTACGCAATTCGGGATGTTTAATCAACCGGCCCCAGTGTTTGGTATGGCGCAAACGTTAGAAGTGCCTCCACCATACGACGGCTGAATAGCCGAATTTGCATCCATTGAAAGCTATCACACTTTATCGAAAGGTGCAGAATAAAGACTTGACAGAGTGCTGAATACAGTATTTGTGAAGGAATGTTGTTTTTCCTTGCTATGAGTACAAAAGATCTGACGTTTACGGGGTCTGATAGACAGATGGATGAACCCAAATCGTTCAAAAATGCATTAGTTTTTTATTTCTTTAAAATCAGAAAATAAGTTAATCATTGTGACGTAATGTTTTAATTTTTTAATTTTTTTGTTTGTTTTTGTTTTTATTTACAGTAATTTTATCCGTAATATTCCGTAGATATCGACATGACAATGTAAAGTATTTGTAGTCAATACTACTCAAGATTAAACAAGATTCTAACAAGCAAGATATAACAACATTAAGCCATGTTTATCAATCTAATTCAACTCTTAAGTACAGGTTGATACATGAAGAACAAAGAGTGGTTTGTATGTAACAGAACTGGATACAAGATGGTAGGCATAGTAATGATGGCAGACTGGACGGAATGAGGTACGAACAGAATTAAGCATGTATATATATACATGCTTAATTCTGTTACATACAAACCACTATATGTATATATATATATATATATATATATATAACAGACAACACCCATAAAAATAACGTCAGTAATACTGATATTCTAAATGAAATTTGACATTGTTGCTTGTGACTTTCTTCTATGTAGAAGAGCTAGGCACACAAGTCCCGTTTCTTGACATATTATCTATCAAGTAAGAAATACTGATCAGTTTAGTGTTACTGGACTATATTTGGAAAGATAAGTTTTTGTGTTATGTACCCTAGCGTTGGATCCCGGTAGAAATAGACAAACATAGATTAGAAATTTCTGCAGATTATCTGCAGGCTGGCTTAAGTATTACTCTACCTATAGCTAACCTTGTTTAGAAAATGGCATTAACTTCCCACAGGAACTCTGCTTCCAGGTACTATTTTTTAGTCCTGGTGAGACATTTAGATGTGTTAAAAAGAAAAATGAGGTAGATTTAATATTTATGTGATTACAACTTTTGTAACCTAGATATTCGACTGTTTGAACTAAGTTATGTTATCAATAGCTTGCACTTTACTTATGATGAAGAACTATGAGCAGCTTTCCGAGTATTAGATCATATTGATACACCTGACAATGAGTTTGTTTGTTGTTAATCATTGTTATTTAGACTTTATGTTCGTATGAAAAGCGCCGGCAGTAAATTAACCACTCTTTCGAATCCCTTATTACACGAAAGGATTAATTACGTTGCCAATGGGGATCGCTACAATTATGTCGCATTTACTTGAACTCTAATTAATTGAAAAGTACACAAACACAGTTACATACTATCATAACGGATATTGTTAAACTTCATCATACTCTGAATAAAATATAGACTGCCGAAAATCAAATGGATAAGTTGCTTGAAGACCATTTGCCGTCTTTTTCCTCTGGCCAATTACCACTAATAAAAGTGCGCTACCCGTACTTTTTATTAAACACGCGTTTTTCAATGTGAAATTTTTACTGTATTTATGTTAAAGGAAGATTTGGGAATAACTTTGAAACTAACCTATAGTAATGTGAGTTTTTAAATCAATGCACTTTTGCCGTTTTTGGGGGGATCATTCTTAAACGAGGTTGGACTTCTCTGTCTTCGTAGTAAATCATCAATAATTATTGATGATTTTGTTTGCAAACACAACTTAGATAAAGTTACTGAGTTGTTGATAAGAGGACGTAAAAGTAATTGTAGTATCGTGTTTATTAGTGAAAGTTATTTTGGTATTCCAACTGAAGTACGAATTAATAGTGATTACTTTATATTTACTAGAAACTTGAAAGGAAATAAGTTGACTCAAGTCGCAAAAGATCAATCTGGAATATTAAGTATTGACGAGTTTAAACGAATTTTTAGAGGTGCTACTAGTGAAGGTTATAATTTTCTCTTAATAGATTTATGACATTTAAGAAGAAATATTGCTATTTTACAACTTGTTAATTGTATGGTTTCGTAACATTTGGTAATTCAAACTATCTAAGGATTCCCTGTCTCTGAAAATTTACTTGCGCCGTGAAAAAATACTGCTCTTTCGTTACAACCTATGTGATTAAAGTATATGTAAATTATAAACAAGAAATTTTTCTAGAGTAGCGAAGCCAGTATTATGAAATTACTTGTAAGTCCAAAATATAACTTAATACAACCTTATACTACTATTATGTGGGGTTTTTTTGTTACTTTTTGGTATAAACAAAATATATATTGTATTATTATTGAATCTTCTAGAAAATATTTTGTATTAGTATTTATTACAGAGTAATTCATAGAAAAAAATGGGCCGATATTGAGCTCAGATTTGTGGGAAGTCGCGACTTGGCTTCTGCAGCAAAATGAATCCCTCTTATACTACTTACCATTTCAATGATGATAAAAATGCTTTTCTTAGATGAGAAAACTACAAAATAATTGCTGTGTAAAACTTTGAAACATCATTTATATTATGAGCTATACTATTATAAGAAATTCTTAGAATGAATTCATTTCATATAACTAAATCTATAAACCTTTTACTAATTAAATCTATTATATATCGAATTAATTTGTATTTAATACCCTCAATGTTAAATGCTATTTTATGGGTGGGGTGGGGTGGGGTGGTAAAGCACATTTTTCAATAAAAAATGAAAAATTTAAATTTTAATCAGAAAATGAAAAGTTTAATACAGAAATAGAAAATAATATAAAAAAATAAAGTTTGAAAGAATGTGCGAGAAATTTTCAGCTGATGATACGAGTAGTTCAGAGCTATTGTGTTATTTAAAACTGAACAAAATTATCATTTAATTTTTCATTCTTATCGGGTTTGTCACTTAGGTTGCATTAAAATAAGCCAAAGGTGGCAAAATCTTTGATTTCCGAATCTAGATCAGCTGTGAGTGAATTTACAACAGTTTTTGGGTTTTAACGTCATTTTCCCCCTGTACCTTGGGTTCCGACGGTACCTTTCAAAGAGACTTGGATTTGGCAGTAAGGAATTTCTTGGCTGGATGCACTTCCTGACGCCAACCAACGGCTTTTTCTTTTCTGAAGTTCCAAAGTCGCCCGCTCGGGGAATGGAACCCAGAATTCTGGGAACGGGGATTATTGGTTATGGTGCGGTTGCATTAACCATTAAGCCACGGCTCCTCTTGTGAGTGAATTTTCATACGACTTTTAAAACAGGGGCGTTAAGTGCAAAGGTGCAGCACTGCTTTCATTTTGACATCCGCGTGAATTGTGAGTAGAGAAGCCAAATTCGTCAGGTCCCAGGAGAAGCTAGTATTCACATCAGGAACATGGAAGCATTTGTGAGTTGGTTCCAAGACAACTGATCATTTTCTGAAAAACTATGTAGGGCCATGTTATCGGCAGCTATTCCTGTCTTTAAGCTTGACAATCCAATGTTACCAGATGGAGATATAGACTCTTTTAAACCATTCAGAATAAACAAAAAATAAATAAGAAAAGTGTACCGGGTGAGTCTATTTCGGGAAAGAATTGTATCGAGTGAATCTCAGATCAAAAGCAACATCCCGGGTAAAACATCATTTTTCAGAGCACCTCAAAGAATTAAGCTTTTGTGAAATCGAGAGTTCAGTTTACCTTATTATTTAGTAATACTCTCTCAAAAATGAATAGAAATGTAAAACTCTGAATAAATATTGTTGTTTGAACAAAAGAATTTATTATCATATGGAAAGGGCTCTTCTGAGAATGTAAGCAGTACTATCAAAGAGAATGTCCTGTATTACGAAGGCTGAAACGAACCAGCCAATGTATTCGGCGAAGTTTTGAAGCAAACTAATTTCATTGCTAATTCTATTTTTGCCCTTTTCTCCTACAATAAAAGTTGTTGCATTTGCCCTGTTCTCTGATATACCTTTGGTAAGATTGAACTTTGTGTTTAGTAATTAATATTAATAAATCTTTGAATACTTATTCCGTTGTTATGAATTTACCCCCTTTTTATAAGAAGGAACATGAAATATATCACTCCGTCCCCAAGAATACAATTTCATTGGTTTCTTACCAATGTCACCCAACAATCAGAAGAAAGAACACTGTAATAAAGAGAACCATTCTCTTTCGCACAAATCCTAATATAGTTACATGACGTCATTTGAATTATGCTGCGTAAGGAATTTTCCGCAACACTTCACATGTTTGTGAGATACTGTCAGTTTGTCACTTCTTTCTCTGTTTGGTCGAAAGTAACTCATTTAAAGAGCAAAAATTATTAAAACATCACACTCCAAAGTGACAAAAGACAAAATAAGCCCATGTGCAGTAACAAGAATAAAATGTGGACATCAATTGACTACAAATCATGATATCAAAGTCAGTAAATCAAGTCGTTAACTGACACGATTCACTGACTAAGAAAAGGAACAAAAGAAATTCCACAAATGAATAAACAAAATATCATTGGAAATGCACCAAAGCAGAGAGATTCCATGAATGAAACTTGTCGCTAATACGCACGCGCAAGTGAATTGTTACTGTTGTCAAGAAAAGACACAAAAAGAGGAGGAGGTTGT
Organism: Morbakka virulenta; assembly: GCA_003991215.1. Taxonomy (NCBI): domain Eukaryota; kingdom Metazoa; phylum Cnidaria; class Cubozoa; order Carybdeida; family Carukiidae; genus Morbakka; species Morbakka virulenta. The sequence goes on along the minus strand of RDPX01000140.1, from coordinate 346,693 downwards.
TTTGAAATAAGGCTTGGCGAAAGTTTCATCTGCAGACATCGATATTCTGCTGCATTACTTTACAGTGGATGATCAAAGTAAGTAGATACCTTGTTCATACAATGATTTGAGGTTGATTTAATGTTTCATCCAGTAAACACCTACAACTTTCCTGTAATCTACAGAAATTTGAACTTATTTCTATCACAATTCAAGAATCAACTAAACATTCTTCGATGTAAATATATCACGCGATGGCCAAAGTTTGAAGTCTTCATTTGCTTTGTTTAGTTTTGCAATGTTGTTAGCCTATTATTTAAAGCCACAAAATAGAAAAGGGTGGTTTCTTGTTCTTTGAGGCCTACATTTTTACGATATAACGTTTTAAAATTTCTCCACGAAATATCACTTTGTCTCATACTGTCCTGCCTGCTACAAGCACAAACTGAAAACAGTCAGTCTTTTTCCCCAAAATGTTTCTCTCTTTTTTTGACTTTCTGGGTTTTTTTGGCTGGCTGTTGTCATGGAAGATTTCCGTCTCTTTTGTTTTCCTTTTGTACAAGTTGGGCCCCTTTCAAGCGTCCATAACTCGATTGTCATATGATTAGCCATAGTGTAGTATCCAAAAGGTTGAAAGACATTCATCTCATGGTTTCTTGTGAGCTGGAAGCTCCGACGTGACGAAGTGTTTGAATCCTTTTCCCCATTTTTTGGCTTTGTCTTCTTCCTATCTGGAATCATCCCTTTCAATGTTGTGTGTGTCAGAGATTCATGCCTCTGCAGATGGCTAAAATCTACGAAAGAATATTGGACCGAAGATTGAGGAAACAGATAAGGGTGGACAATATGCAGTTTGGCTTCATGTTAGGAAAGGGAACTGTGGACCCCCTCTTCATCATGTGGCAAGGGCAGGAAAAGGCGCTGGAGGGCAATCAGCCCCTATATATGGCCTTTGTGGACCTAGAAAAGGCATACGATCGGGTGCCGAGAGACCTAGTTTTCTGTTGCCTTAGACAGCGAGGTGTGACCGAAAAATTGGTGAACGCGATAGAAAGTCTCTATCAAAAATACCAGACCAAGGTGCTATGTTGTGCAGGGGAGTCTGTGCCATTCATGGTCAGAGTTGGACTACATCAGGTCTCTGCCATTAGTCCATTCCTCTTCACAGTGATCATAGATACAATAACATCCGAAATCAGAAAAGGGTTGCCAGATGAACTACTGTTTGTGGATGGCCTTGTCATCACAGCTGGTACCGAGGAGGAGTTTCAGGAATGGTTGCAAGCTTGACAGAGAGCTTTGGAAGCTAAGGGACTAAAGGTAATCATCAGGAAAAGGATGACATCCAGTAGAGAAGCACAGGAGTAAGGTGTGGTGAGAGATGCACATTGAGAAGTCATCAAGCAAGTAGACCAGACCTGCTACTTGGGCTCTAGAATTGAAAGAGGAGGAGGATGCTGAGAGGAAGTGAGAGCAAGAGTAAAGAAGGCTTGGTCGAAGTGGAGAGAGGTGAGCAGCATATTATGTGACAAGAGAATGGCAATGAGGCTCAAGGCAAAGATATACAAAAAGGTGATTAGACCTGTACTTCTATATGGCTTAGAGGCAGTGGCTCTAAGGAAGGCAGATGAGTGAATTTTGGAAAGCACTGAGATGCAAATGCTTAGATGGATGTGTGGAATCTCCCTACCTGAATGAGCACAGAATGAATGAGGACATTAGGAAATTTGTGAAGGTGGCAAGGACAAAGCCAGAGAAGCCAGGCTCAGGTGGCATGGGCATGTCATGAGGAGAAAACCAGGAGAGGTGTTGAAAGATGTATGGGAAGCTTCAGTAATTGGAAGGAGAAAAAGAGGCAGGCAAAAGATCAGGCTATGAGATGAAATCAAGAGAGACATGGAAACAGTGGGACTAAGGGAAGGTGTGTGGGAAAATAGAGAAAGCTGGAGGATGCAGTGTTGAGCGGCTGACCCAACATAGCATTGGAAAAAGCCCATAAGAAATTTATTTATTTATCGAATATTTATACAGGGTTTACACTTCAGAAAAAATCTATAACTAAAATATATACAAGCTTTTGTTGTCAATGTGTGCCCTGTGGTAAAAGTAATAAAAGCATAAAGAAAGAAAGCATAAAAAAAGTAAAATAAGAATGGCTAATGCCCTGTGTAGCATAGCATGAAACCCTAACTCTACAAGGTAAGAAAATGATATTGTAAAAGGTAGGGTGTCATACAATGTGATAACAAAGTTGCTAACACAAATTTATTCACTGTAAGGAGAGCACTGCTAGTAATTCAACAAACAATGTGCTGTTAAAGGGCACATTTAAAATCGTTATCATCAATAATTAACATGAAATTTTTAATGGATATCTTTTATGTAATGCATGCATTTGTAGATCAGCTACAAGATTTCTTTTAGCACATGAATAAGTGGGAAGGATGTCTCTTATGCCTTAGGTTTCTTCTGGGTGACATAAGACATCACAGAGCAACAATAAAAAAGGCTAAATAACAATTACATGTTATTTATTCAGTTATTACAAGATATAATAACAGTTAAAGTGATGTAATAATGATTGGCCTAACTTGAATGATGCTTGAATTCTAAATATAGAAGTTTCTGATAAGCAGTTCTTGAAATATCCAAATGCCCAGAAGGTTAGAGATAATATGCACATCATGAGATGAATTTTCCAGTTAGTTGTGAAGAGGTCTGTAGTTAATGTCTTAGTGTTCTGAAAGGTTTCAGATGTTGTAAGAACTATGCAAATTCCAGAGTGTCTTGAGCAGCCTTTTTTCCTCTTTCTTTCCTATATATTTTGTTCTCTCAGACACCACTTTGAATACATTGTTAACCATAGTTAAAGGATTTTTGTACTGATAAGGTTAGCAATATCTCACTAAAAGACAACTTGCATTTTTAAAGCCTTGTAGCTGGTAAGCTTCTCCAGAAGACCATCAGTAGAAAGCTTTCCAGTCAAGTATTAATTAAGTCATTATTCAAGGGTGTTGTACACTTCTTGCTAGTTGTTACATGAGTATGCCTGAGCAGGACATCAAGTGACAGCTTTAAGTTATCTTGTGCCTACCTTGGCTAAAGGCAACACATTTTGGTCCAGGGCTGTTTATACATTATCGTAACACACACACAAGCACACACACAAGTTTTAAGCCAGTACAGCACCAAAGACACCAACTCGAATTAAGTTGATTGACCAACAACAGTCTTTCTCTTTATGCAGTTCCTGAGAAAGGTTTCCACTGATAAGCCCTGCTCTATTTGTGCCTTACTTATCACCTGCTCATACACAGTTAACAACTATCCTCCATATGTTGACTGTTAATCTACCTCCCATCTGAGTGAATATAAACAACAGCAGTATGGTTAGCTAAGATACAAACTACTTCTTCTTGATACCTCTAGAAACTAATAGCTAAAGGATTGTCAGTAACTGTGTTAAGACATTTAAATTATACCTGGGGATTTTGAAACTCCAAACACATGTTTATAGGAATTGTAAGAATTGACTGTTTGATTGTCCAACACATGCTAGCATGTAAAATGGACGTTAAACCAAATATGATGATGATGATGATGATGATGATGATGATGTTGTTGATGATGATGATGATGATTGTGTTTTTATGTTCAGAAATAAAAAAAGCTAGACAATTACATTTATTTGCCATTTTGAAGAAGACATTTATTTTTATGAATTTCACTTTTTGAAATGTTAAGAGATTATAAATCATAACTGCCCAATGTAAAATTAATACAAGCAAGAAATGCCATCATGCATAAAACCATAAATTTACTTACTTTACTTTCTCTGTTTAATGTCTTCTGTTACCTTGTGGAGTTTGATGGTTCATGAGACTTTCACTATACTTTGTCAAAAACGTCTGTCTCTCTGACATCCATCCATCTCTTGTCTTTATTGACTGCCTTCTCCTAGCACTTCCTTGGCCTTCCAGGAGGTCCTCTACCATTCACATTCAGTTTAAGAACCTTTCACAAGGATAGAACATCTCTCTGTTGTGTGAAAAAAGTATAAACAATNAAAAGATTATAAATCATAACTGCCCAATTAAAATCAATACAAGCAAGAAATGCCATCATGCATAAAACCATAAATTTACTTACTTTACTTTCTCTGTTTAATGTCTTCTGTTACCTTGTGGAGTTTGATGGTTCATGAGACTTTCACTATACTTTGTCAAAAACGTCTGTCTCTCTGACATCCATCCATCTCTTGTCTTTATTGACTGCCTTCTCCTAGCACTTCCTTGGCCTTCCAGGAGGTCCTCTACCATTCACATTCAGTTTCAGCACCTTTCACAAGGATAGAACATCTCTCTGTTGTGTGAAAAAGGTATAAACAATGTTAGTAACTGTATTTTTGAGAAAGATATAAATAACAGATGTGTGAAACTGAAATAAACACACCCATGTTTTACCACAGTAGACTTGTAACCAATAGTAATGCTGCACAAATGACAGCAATGACCAAAGAATTTAGATCTCTCAAAGTAGTAAAGCATGCTTTAAAATAATGAAACATAGCTAGAATGCAACAAGATAATTTACAGCAATTTTAAATCCTTAGTGAGCTTCCCATGTCAGTTTGAATTGTACTACTAGGCTGAAAGGTAATAATGACATAAGGTCTTGAGAAGAAAAAGGTCAAGTTGTTTGGTACTTGAAGAATGCCACAATTTATTTGCAGTTAGATGTTGTAGAAAGAATGATATGCTGAATCAGAAAATAATTTTCAAATTGACCATATATTGACATTGCTTTAAACATGCAAAATTAATCATAGTGTTTTGTCTGTGTTTTTTAGCAGCTAATCTTATTGCAAAATGGGAGGTGAAGTTTCACAATTAGTCCCCATGCCTGGTGGCTTTGACTACATGTGCATTGCATTCAGAACAATGGATAGAATCAGAACAATTTATGCAACTGATCAGGAAATTAATATCATTCGGGAAACCATCATGCAACATTATCCAAAGGGTATGTTGTTATTTAACTTATCATTGTAATTAAGTAGAGCTTAGATGAACTGTTTTTATCAAGCTACTTTTGTTTGCCAATATTATTGTTGCAAGTTACCTCTTGATAATTGTTGTTTTATTAAAAATGATTTTGAAGTTGATGAAAATGAATTCTTGATTTTATGGATTCAGTGGAAGCCATTGATGCAGGGTAGATGTAATGCTGTGAGTCACAAGCTATGTTTCAAGAGATATTTCTCCCATAATCAGCCTGATGATGGAAAAAGTATCTCTTGAAATGTTGGCCAAGAAAAGCTCATGACTTACAACATAATATATATCCTACATCAATTTTGAATGAAGTCAGTGGGAAGATGCACAAGATGCTATTGTCTTTTAATGAGTTACTTTTAGATAGTAAATATGGTTCTTAATGAAAATGATATGTTGTGTTAATGGAATAAGATGGAAGATGTTATCTAGAAAATGGATTAGTGTCTTAAATGAAGAGATCACTTGAAGGGGATTGATAACCGAGTGGCTTATCACATTTCAGGCAGGTCAACAGAGCCTATCGATCTATAAGTAAAAAAACACAGCACTTCAGTTTTATGTCATCAGCTTTTAAACAGCAAGCCATTGGTGCCTCGTTTATTACAAGCGAATCCCATTTTCTTCTTTTCTACTTTTATTCCTGCAAACCAATTTTACGATGTAATTTTTGTCTTTTTATTACCTGTTCATTTCTTTTAATTTATTTCACGTTATTGTGTTTTTCTTTTTTAATTAAATTTAATTTTTTATTTTCATGATGTATTTGATCATTTTGTACTTCAGGTATACAGGAAGAAAGGGGCCTTTTTGGTGGTGTTTACGAATTCAAACTTAGAGGTAGACCATTTTGTGCAGCGGGCAGCTCAGAAGAAGCAATTGCTGTTCGAAAACTTGCATGTAATTTGCTGCATCGTCTGTATAACTTTGGCTGCAAAATCCTTGTATCCAGTGATCTCGCACGAACAACTGATGTAGCCACTTGGGTTTTTCATCGAGAAGCAACTCAAACAGCTCAATTCCGTTTTGGCTGTATTGGGGTGAGTTCAACCGATAGTTTATTGTTTGTAGATTTCCCAACAACAATGCATCAAATGTTAATCGATACTGTTGCTAAGTATTGGCCGCAGACAATTCAGAAGACCGAATTATACGGAGATACTTTGAAAGTCAAATTGAGGGGAAATCCTTGGATGCATATTGGTTCAAATTCGGCGAATAATATTCAGTCTAAAACTTTAATTAAATCACTGATTAATCAACTTGATCTTCAACAGTGGATATTATATACCAGCAGTAATTTGAAGGGTACATCAGACACCTTGTTTTTCAAATATGATCCGACTTTGCCTCCAGACGGATCAAGGTTGGCAGGTTTTGTTATCACTTTAAACAGAAATGATCGTTTGCGCTGCATCGATTGTCCCCAGGATGCCGTAGATTGTTTGAGAAATGCCATTGCTCTTCATTGGAGATATGGTATTCAAGACCAGAAAATGAAGTTTAATGCTTTCGAATTTAAGTTGGCAGGAACACCCTGGTGGGCAGATGGTGAAATGGCAGTTGACTCGCGCCTCTTGATTTGTAAAATTATTGAAGGCTTGTGTACCATTGGGTGGCGCATACAGTTGAGTATTGATTTGTCAAGGAAAATTAATGATAAGAGCGTTCTGACATTTCAGAGATGCCCTCCAATGTCAGTGCCAATCCTGTGTTTATCCCTAAATTCGAGCGACAGAATCAGAGTGATCAATGGGCCTCAGGATGTTGTCGTTGATGTAGCGAATGAAGTGAAAAGGCTTTGGTATTTAGGTATTCAAAGAGAAGGGCAGTATGGTGCTAGTTATGAACTGAAATTGAGAGGCAATCCATGGTGTTATGGATTTTCTGGCCATGACGGTGCACATGGACGCGTCGTTCTTTTACATTTGCTTAGACTGTTAGCAAATAAAGGTTGGTTCATTGTTCTTTCAGCTGATGTTTCTTCCAAATATGTACACCAGGATGACGGATCGGATTATCCACTTGACGTTCACAGCTGGTGGTTTATGTATATGGGAGGACCTGCAGCATCCATTGCGCCACCTACGCAATTCGGGATGTTTAATCAACCAGCCCAAGTGTTTGGTATGGCGCAAACGTTAGAACCGCCTCCACCATACGACGGCTGAATAGCCGAATTTGCATCCATTGAAAGCTATTACACTTTATCGAAAGGTGCAGAATAAAGACTTGACAGAGTGCTGAATACAGTATTTGTGAAGGAATGTTGTTTTTCCTTGCTATGAGTACAAAAGATCTGACGTTTACGGGGTCTGATAGACAGATGGATGAACCCAAATCGTTCAAAAATGCATTAGTTTTTTATTTCTTTAAAATCAGAAAATAAGTTAATCATTGTGACGTAATGTTTTAATTTTTTAATTTTTTTGTTTGTTTTTGTTTTTATTTACAGTAATTTTATCCGTAATATTCCGTAGATATCGACATGACAATGTAAAGTATTTGTAGTCAATACTACTCAAGATTAAACAAGATTCTAACAAGCAAGATATAACAACATTAAGCCATGTTTATCAATCTAATTCAACTCTTAAGTACAGGTTGATACATGAAGAACAAAGAGTGGTTTGTATGTAACAGAACTGGATACAAGATGGTAGGCNGTCAGTGCCAATCCTGTGTTTATCCCTAAATTCGAGCGACAGAATCAGAGTGATCAATGGGCCTCAGGATGTTGTCGTTGATGTAGCGAATGAAGTGAAAAGGCTTTGGTATTTAGGTATTCAAAGAGAAGGGCAGTATGGTGCTAGTTATGAACTGAAATTGAGAGGCAATCCATGGTGTTATGGATTTTCTGGCCATGACGGTGCACATGGACGCGTCGTTCTTTTACATTTGCTTAGACTGTTAGCAAATAAAGGTTGGTTCATTGTTCTTTCAGCTGATGTTTCTTCCAAATACGTACACCAGGATAAAGGACCAGATTATCCACTTGACGTTCACAGCTGGTGGTTTATGTATATGGGAGGACCTGCACCATCCATTGCGCCACCTACGCAATTCGGGATGTTTAATCAACCAGCCCAAGTGTTTGGTATGGCGCAAACGTTAGAACCGCCTCCACCATACGACGGCTGAATAGCCGAATTTGCATCCATTGAAAGCTATTACACTTTATCGAAAGGTGCAGAATAAAGACTTGACAGAGTGCTGAATACAGTATTTGTGAAGGAATGTTGTTTTTCCTTGCTATGAGCACAAAAGATCTGACGTTTACGGGGTCTGATAGACAGATGGATGAACCCAAATCGTTCAAAAATGCATTAGTTTTTTATTTCTTTAAAATCAGAAAATAAGTTAATCATTGTAACGTAATGTTTTTATTTTTTAATTGTTTTTGTTTTTATTTACAGTAATTTTATCCGTAATATTCCATAGATATAGACATGACAACACCCATAAAAATGACGTCAGTAATACTGATATTCTAAATGAAATTTGACATTGTTGCTTGCGACTTTCTTCTATCTAGAAGAGCTAAGCATACAAGTCCCATTCCTTGACATATTATTTATCAAGTAAGATATACTGATCAGTTTAGTGTTACTGGACTATATTTGGAAAGATAAGTTTTTGTGTTATGTACCCTAGCGTTGGATCCCGGTAGAAATAGACAGACACAGAGTAGAAATTTCTGCAGATTATCTGCAGGCTGGCTTAAGTATTACTCTACCTATAGCGGACCTTGTTTAGAAAATGGCATAAACTTCCCACAGGAACTCTGCTTCCAGGTACTATTTTTAAGTCCTGGTGAGACATTTAGATGTGTTAAAAAGAAAAATGAGGTAGATTTAATATTTATGTGATTACAACTTTTGTAACCTAGATATTCGACTGTTTGAACTAAGTTATGTTATCAATAGCTTGCACTTTACTTATGATGAAGAACTATGAACAGCTTTCCGAGTATTAGATCATATTGATACACCTGACATTGAATTTGTTAGTTGTTAATCATTGTTATTTAGACTTTATGTTCGTATGAAAAGCGCCGGCAGTAAATTAACCTCTCTTTCGAATCCCTTATTACACGAAATTATTAATTACGTTACCAATGGAGATCGCTACAATTTTGTCCCATTTACTTGAACTCTAATTAATTGAAAAGTACACAAACACAGTTACATACTATCATAACGGATATTGTTAAACTTCATCATACTCTGAATAAAATATAGACTATCGAAAACTAGATGGATAAGTTGCTTGAAGACCATTTGCCGTCTTTTTTCTCTGGCCAATTACCACTAATAAAAGTGCGCTACCCGTGCCTTTTATTAAACACGCGTCTTTTATTAAACACGCGTTTTTTCAATGTGAAATCTTTAACTGTAGTTATGTTAAAACAATAGGAAGATTTGTGAATTACTCTGAAAGTAACCTCCAGTAATGTGAGTTTTTTAAATCAATGCACTTTTCCCGTTTTTTGTGGATCATTCTTAAACCAGGTTGGACTTTTCTGTTTTCTTAGTACTGCTTTTCTTGAATAATGTATTTTGGTTTGAGAAGACACATAAATATTAATTACTGGAAGTTATTTACTTTATTTTACTGCAGTATCTGAAGACGAGTAATACTATTTGTAATCCATATTTGTTTTTTTATATATATTTTAGATTATTTAGTGGAATATATTTGTTTTTCACAATTTTCACAATTTGAAAATGAACAAATATATCGCAGAAAGAAATTGGCAGTCTTTATTCGAGTCGTAACTTAAGACGTTACCGTACTCTGAGGCTACAAATGTGAATTCTACTGGAAAATATTTTGCAAAAATTCACTTATGGACTAACATTTAGGTCGGTGTAATTTTTTCAATATATTTTTTGCGATATTAAAAAAATCTAAACATGAATGAGATTAGAAAACACCTGGCCAGTTAGGACAACAGTTTTCCATACAAGATCTGAAGGTAGATCTACAGAACTACAAGATGATAAAAGGGATATCGTACTCTCAAGCGTGATATAAAGAATTAACCTCTACAGAAGTAGACATACCAGTTCTGATTGAATATAAGAACCCAAAAAAGGATGGAAAGAAAATGACATGTCAAGGATCCTCATTGATGAGCAGTTTCAAGAGGAGAAGGAATTTTGCCTGGGTTTGAATTTTGCCTGGGTATGACTGCGAATCAACACTGGAGGGAGATGAAAATTTAGCTTTCTGCTAAATAACATCAGTTGGGTTATTGCCGCATTGAAGGAAACCGGCCACTTTTCTCCACACTTCCTAACAGTGGGAAGATCAGACTAAATCTAATCTTTCGCAAGTTTAACTTGTTCTTGTTAATTTGACTTCTGGTCAATGCCACAAGTCTAGTACTTGGAAAAATTAATTATAAAAAAGATTTCCGTATAGAAAACAATCTTCCTGTATAGCCCACTTAGCAAGTTGCTTTTAAACGCTCTTATTCACAGGTGGAAAGTAAATTATTAGCCTGGAAACTGCTCCTTCCATGGAGGTTTAGAAATAAACCATTGACATTGCGTACTTAAGAACGCAACATCAGAGATAAATTGCTCCCATTTGCACGATGATCCACCCAATTAACAGCATTAAAAATTTCAGTGGTAATCAGAATCATTGTTCAGAGCTGCTATATTATTTAAGACTCGACAAAATTTTTTTTTTTCATTCTCATCAAGTTTGGGACCCAGGTTGCATTAAATTATGCCAACGGTGAAAAAATCTTTGATTTCCAAATCTAGATGAGTTGTAAGTGAATTTCCATACGACTTTTAGAACAGGTGTTAAGTGCAAAGGTGCAGTACTGCTTTTATTTTGATATCCGTCTGAATTGTGAGTAGAGAAGCCAAATTCTTGAGCATCTAGAAGCTGGAATGCACATCAGAGACACGAACAAGGTTACATAAACTACTAGCACAGAACCATTTGTGAGTGGGTTCCAAGGCAACTGGTCATTTTCTGAAAAACTATGTGGCACCATGTTATCGGCAGCTATTCTAGCCTTAAAGCTTGACAATCCAGTGTTCCTAGATCTCATGGGAGCCGTCCATTTTTTACGTTCGCATGAAATTGTCCATTTTTCGACCCCCCCCCTTGTTCGCACCTGCTCGCAGGCGAGTACATCCCCCATGCAAACGTGCGTTATACTTTTTTGGACCGTCATTGGTAGTTGCCATTTCGATAAGTTAAGAATTGTGTCATTGATTCTTCTTTTAGAAGCTTACTTGCTTAAATTCAAAAAGTAAAAAATTGACGCCAGGCTATTGTGAGAAATGAAAGCAAATTATAATTAGATACAAGCCGACTACAAACGAAAGTAATTGTAGAAAAAAAAATGTGTAAAAATTACACCTGCACACCTGTATTTTGCTGTCACTACTTTGTGAAAACTGTAAGCAATTTTTTAAAAATATGTATGTTCTCACCTTGTGAACCCCATTCCCCCTGTTCGCTTTTTACGATACCCCTCCCCCTCAGTGCGAACGTAATAAATGGATGGCCTCTGAAGATGTAAACGAAGTGCACAAATGATATCAGTGTTTATCAACTGATTTGTTTATCCTTTTAAACCGTTAAGAATAAACAAATAAATAAGACAAGTGTAACGGGTGAGTCTATTTCGGGAAAGAATTGTGTCGCGTGGGTCTTGGATCAAAAGCAGGAAAAACTATGAGATGTTTTCGTGATTGTTAAGTGGCAAATGTGACTGTTGATGCTTTGAAAGATTTTGCAACTCCAGTTGAACCATACCTGTTCAATACCTCTTGTGACAAGATTAAACAATGCTGCAAATTGCAAAAGGCTAGCAAGTTTTCTCAAGATCCTTTGGTCACAAAGGATCAAATATGACAATGTCGAGTTACTTGAATGTGTTACACCTTCGTAGATGAAAAAGTCTTACTAACTTCTTCGCGGAATCTTTCCAAGGATGGTGGATGTTACCCCCTTGCTCATGAAGTTCGAAATGCCCCAGAAGCTGTACATAAGCACTTGAAGAACAAAAAGATACTGGTTTCTTGGGTAAAACAGTATTTTTCAGAGCACCTCTAAGAATTAAGCCTTTGCGAGATCTGGAGCTCAGTTTACCTTGCCTCCCACACCAATTTTTAGGATTAATTAGAAGAACTTAGGAAGATGATATTGTCAAGTCCTGACGGCCCCTGGAAAGAATAGCTTAGCTTCTGAGTCTATAAACTCCAGAATTTTCAAATCTTACCTATAATTAGCATGAATCTTGTGGGCTCTTTTTTTGTGTATAATAATCTGTTAATATAAGGTGACCAGACGTCCTTTTTTTCAAAGGACTGTCCTTTGTTTTGGATTCGTGTCCTTTTCTTTTTTCCTGTCCATTATTGTCCTTTATTTTCATGATAATGCACGTTATGTCCTTTATTCGCGGAAATAACTACCATGGTAGGATTTTTTTTCCCATTTAATCATTATTCGAAAGCAGAAATAAGGGACAGCTCTTTGGTATAAAGGACACCTACACAGTCGATGGACATGCCCAGAAATGCCTTCAACAGACCATTATGTCGGTTACGACGGGGTGTAGTGATGACTCGTGTTGAGTGATAGCACTGCTGGGCTCATGGCTTACTGATGAGACACGGATGGGTCATGACGCAGTTATACGTAAAGTCTGCGCGTTTAACAGGCTGTAACACCGTGGTGCGAGAGGCAAATTAGTGCTGAGCGAATATTACAGTAAGTCTCATTAAGTATTTGCATACCACATGAGAAACGACACCCATTCTAAACCAAATTTTCGAATGGAATATTCACACACAGATACAGTCATTGAAGCAATAAACTATACCGTAATTCATCAATACGTCTGGACGGTGAAATCTCTTGAGGATATACATGTAGTAGAAGAATGACGGACAGACGGATACCTTAGTTAGTATAACCGAAATTGCTATCATCGGTTGCAGGAGTTTCTAGATCGCCATGTATGACGTTGTCAAAGTTTGTAACTTGCACTCGATAAATTGTGTGATAACTTGATAAGACAGTTGAAAACTCGTGGCGTAAAACGAGTTGCTTCCCTCCTGAGCGTGATAATCTTGCATATCTTCTGAGATCTTTTGGTAGGCGAAAATTATACTTTGTCGGTTACTTTCTTCATGTCCAAAAAAAGGAAATGTGCATTTACAGATGCTTTAAAGAAGGAATTTTCTTTTCTCAATAAGTGCAAATCGGATTGCGAAGCATTTTGTACAGTGTGTCGCGGCACAAATAAATGTTGCTTCAATGGGTCGATCTGCTATCATGCAGCATCTTAAATTTGACAAACACAAGCGAGCTTTGGATAAAACACCTCAGCCAGTTTCCTCGTTCTTCACTCGAAAGGCCTTCGGAGAAGAGAAGGAGAAGAGAGCAAAATTTCTGCACTGGAAGGAACTTTTGTATACCATGTAGTGAATCACGGACAGTCGTTCAGATCAATGGACTGTACCTCCAGGATAATACAGAAAGCATATGATTCAAAGTTTTCATGTGGAAGAACGAAAACGCATGCGATTGTTTGTAATGTGTTCGCTCCCTTTTTCATGGAGGAGCTAAAAAATGACCTCTCCAAAATTGCTTTCGGTTCAGTTTGCTTTGACGCTTCTGATCATGGAGCCATAAAAGTCGTTCCTATCCTCATTTGATATTTTGAGCCCAATGTAGGTGTTCATGTGAAGGTTTTAGAAGTGCAAAACCTTCCAGGAGTAACTTCCGATCTTCTCAGCAACTATATTCACCAAACATTATCTGACGCTAGTCTGTCCGAGAAAATTGTCTGTGTGAGCGCGGATAACACTAATACCAATTTTGGTGGTGCCGAGAGAAAAGGACAAAGTAATGTATACACAAAGCTTTAAGAGCAATTGGCAAAACCTTTAATAGGGGCTGGATGTGGTGCTCACATTTTGAACAACTGTATCAAGCACGCCTGTGATGTTCTACCTGTCGATCTTGAACTTGTCTTAATTAAAGTTTTCGCATATTTCTACCACTACACAGTTCGTGTGAGTAAGCTTCAAGAGTTCTGTGATTTCTCAAACGTCGAGTACAAAAAGCTGCTCGGGTACTGCAATACGAGATGGCTTTCATTGCTTCCCGCATTAGAGAAACTGCTTCAGCTCTATGAGCCTCTCAAAGCCTTCTTCAGCGAGGTTTCAAGTTGCCCAATAGTCCTCAAAGACTTTTTCGAAAATGATGCAGCTGAACTGTGGCTTTTCTTTGTCCATGCTCAAGCCTCATTTTTCCACTCGGCAATCCAGAGTTTGGAAGGTGATGAGCTTAGTCTAGTGGAAGCTGCGGGCATTCTCAAAGACATACGTCAGACTTTGAAGGAGAAAAGGGACACCGGTTATTGCCCGATGGCAATCCGCAAGCGGCTCAGAGACTTTGATGAGTTCAAGGATGCATGCACTGCCTTTTATTCCTCCTGTGTGGCCTATATGGAAAAGTGGTGTGAGCATTATCGGCCCTTCGAGCGCTTCCAATGGATTACATTGAACTGCCCACAAATTTGGGACGCAGAACTCTCTCGAAGGTGCTGATTCATCGTGGTCTCTCATGGTCGACGATAACAAGCTCTTTGATGAGATTAGACGTCTTCGTATATTTCTGACTGACAATAAAATGAGTCAATGGAGGGAGAGGGGTGTGAAACCCGCTGCAAAGTGGGTTGAGGTGCTCTCGCACTTCACTGGAGAGAGCATTCCCCACTCCGAACTGCTAAAGACAATCCAGTTCTTCCTTGCTTTCCCTGGAACGACTGCTCCTGTTGAGCGTGCGTTCTCGATAATGAATGACATATGGACGTCAGACAAGCAATTCAGCATTGAGAACATCAAGTCTGTGCTCACAGTCAAGTACAACAATCGAGGAGTCTCCTGCACAGACTTCCACGCCATGTTGCTGAAAACTCCAAAACTCCTGAAGCATATACACACCTCCGAAAAATACGATCTCTGAGTGGTCAGTAACAGTTGAGTAATTTTCGGCAACTGCTTATGATTTCGAAATAATTGACTGTTTGCAAAGTATATATTACTACAAAGAGAGGGCAGTATATCACTTAACTATTGGGTTCTTCGTATCAGGTGCAATGCACATGCAGACTTGTATTGCAATAGAATACTGTTGACTAAAATTATGAACAGTCATTACTTTCTACGAAACTCCAGGCGTCCTTTTTTTTCATCCGAAAAATCTGGTCACCTTATGTTAATAGATAATCGAGAAGAGTGGTATATTTTGGTTATGTAATCCTCACAGGAAGTCTTCAACTTACTTTATTAGATGGTAAAATTAATGGGTACCGCAATCGAGGGAGGCCCAGAACACAATGTGTTATTAATACCAATGAATGGACTGCAATGAAGGATGAAAGTTTAGTGAGATTGCACAACACCATACAACATGGAGGATCATTGTAGGCAGCCATTCATGAGGATGGAACGTGATAATGATGGAACAACTGCCTTTGGCTTTCTTGAGAAAACGTTGAAATGCTGTCTTTTTGTTACTGTAATATTAATTTTAACTTGCAGCGTACAAGTGTAACAAACTGCTTGTTTGTTGTTGACCCTTCTGACGTGGTAGAATCTTTTATTTTTGTTTTGAATAATGTGTTATTATATTCACTTTGTGTGCGGGGTAATAAAAATTTAGTAGAGGTAAGCTAACATCAAGTTTATAATACTTACAGTCTATATTTCTCCTATTTTTCGTGTGTAAATGCATGCATATTTACATTTTCCCAAAGCTGTTCCTTGCACAGCTTTCCAGACAAATAGTCGTAGCCTCAATTTGATGAGCGAGGCTACGAGCGCGGGCATTTTCATAACACAGTGATGTTTTGGGCACGTTGAGGCAGAACCTGTGTTTATTAATATAAATATACTTTGGTGCCCATGAAAAACAAAGATAACTTATACTGAATTTGAAAATGGCTTCAAGAAAAAGAGGTCCAGGTACAGAAGGTAAGAAAAAGAAATTTTGCTAGTAAAAATTGTAAAGAAATTATGGATATTGCAAAATTCAAAGCCCCCACACTGCCACAGTTTGTTTTCAATTTTTTTTTGGATTGCCATACTCAAGTAACAAATGATTTGAAATCGTTGTTTGCAGTGACGAGGATAGGATACTGGTATATTACTTTGACTTGGTGGATTAAACATATAATTGGGAGCATTTAATTACATTTAGTTAGTAAGTTAGTTAGTTGTTATGTTTCTAGAGGATAGCCACTCAGTACGAAAATACTGCTTTTTGCACTGACGGTATTTTTGAAAGAGTATATTTGTGTGAAAGAATTAGTCGATGCACTAGAAACAAAAATCTGCTTAAAACATTTATATGTAGACCTTTATAACAATGAAAATATTAAAAGCTAATAGCTACTTGAATTTATTAAGTTATATTACACATAGCAATGATGATCTGATGATCCCATTGCCTCGTGCTTCAAACTTAAGTAATTTTGGTATTTAGTACCTCTTAGCTTTTAATATTTCATATATATTTTATATATTATATAAATGTATATGTATATAACTAAGCAAAATGAAGTTACATATACATTCGTAAAAAGAACTTAAGAATTAAAGCCCTTCATTTTTATATTTATAAAAATTATTTTCTTGATTTCAATAAAACCCGACATTTTTAACGATAAAACTCCTAACGTGTTATTGAATAACAAAAAAACCCAAATTTCTTGGGGATTGGCTATTTTTAGTTTTTGAAATTTATTAATTTTCTGTTGAAATTTTAGTAAGTAGTATGTGGTCGTGTAAATAAACCGTTGTATAAACTGAGTAAATGAAAGTAAATTTTTATTAATGTGCATTTATAAGAATGGGTGTGTAATAGTGTGTACCACTGGATTCTAAGTTAAAATCAAAAGATGGGTCATCATCATCATCATCATCATATTCATATTCGGTTTAACGTCCGTTTTACATGCTAGCATGTGTTGGACGAAAAAATAGGTTAGATGCCATGAAGTAAGTGGCAATGCCTTAACCATATGTGTTGTAATGGAAGGACCGAAGTCCTTTCTCGTCCTTATCGAGGGAGATGCTAACCTTCTCTCGGCTCATACAACACAAATGGTTGGAAATAAAAAAGCTAAAATTTTGTTGTAATAAAGTTCTTTGCAAAGAAAAACCACAGAGGAATAGAAAAGAAGATTAAATATCAAATGCAATGAGAGACAAAATCATTTGGTATGGAGGTCAGTGAATATTTGTAAGAATATCACAACACTTGAAAATAGCTTTTTTGTGAAAGATCAACCCAAGACTTTCTTAAAAGATTAACATTTCTGGAAAAATTTTGTATTGAGGTGTTCGAAGTTATAAGTGTTTTAAGATCATTGCTTGGAAGCCAAAATTTAAAGAAATACTTATGAGCAATTTTCCAATTTTATGTACATTTCATATCCAATTTTCACTGTTTTTGAGAAATTGCTGACATAAAACAACATAGCATTTGAATGCTTCAAGATATTAATACCAGATTTGAAAGATGGATTAGACAACATGCTGGAATCACAATAGATCTTTTACCATTCTTCTTCGTCTTCTTCTTCTGTCATCCATATTCATGGTAAAACATTGACAAAATTAGTTTGCCACACAACTCAATCTTTCATTGCAGCCAGATGATCAGCACCATTAAGGCCCATTTACATTCTCTATAAGTGTTTTCACTGTTATATGAGGTCTACCATGATGATGCTTCTTCTCCGGACACCAGAGTAGAACCTTTTCTGCAGCATCATCATGTTGAGCTGTGTGATCAGTGAGAAACAATTGATGGCAACTAACCACACAGGATATGCAGAAGAGAACCAAAAGCTCTGCATTTTTTATATGATCCCGACATGATATGTTAAAAATGGTATGCAGCATTTTCGTGTAGGGCCAATCTAGTTTCTTTGCAAGAACAATGTTTAATGCCCATGACTCCGAACCATAGAGGGGAATTGTCTCAACCAATGTCTTAAAGACTTTAAGTTTGGTATCCTTTTTCATGTTTGATTTCCAAATCTTTTCAAGGGAGTGAACTGCACTCCAAGCTTAGGCACTATGAGTATTCAAATCAAGGCAAGAATCAGTGAGGCACCCGAGATATTTGAAGTAATCAACCAGCTTGATTATGGAGCCATCAGATGATAAAAGTATTGCATTCAGTTGTGATGGATTCAAATGCATACACTGATTTTGGATGCATTTAAAAATAAACTGACACCCTGGCATAATTTTCAATGCAAAGAAGAAGATCAGAGCAGTGGCAAAGTTGCCTGCAAGGAGTGCAATATCATCAGCATAATCTAAATCTGACAGCACAATGGCTGGGTGATGCCTATTGCAATGATGTTCCAAAGTGAGACCATCATTTTTCGAGATGGTAGAGAGTGAAGAGCATAGCTTGAACAAATAATAAATAAGAAAGGTGCAAGAGCGTCACATTGTATGACCCCAGTGTCAATGGAGAATTCTTTGGTCATGCCTTCAGGGGTAAGGACAACTTCAGAAGTGTTCATGTACATGACTTTAATGGTAGCAATGATATCAGCAGGGATTCCATATGCCTTAAGAAAACTGAACATTTTTGGATAATTGTTTGAATCAAAGGCTTTTCGAAAGTCTATGAATGTAATCACTGCTTCCATATCATGATTTTTCAACTCTTCAGCTATGTGGTGCAAAGCAAGCAGTTGAGAGGAGGTAGATTTGCCTTTTCAAAATCCATTCTGATCAGGTCTTAGCACTTTATCAATAACAGAGTGGACGTGATTAAGAAGACCTTTGAGTTGTATTAAATACAAATGCAATCCCAGTTTATTCCAGAATGTTGGAAGTTTCTGAGACACTTGTTTACTGATTGCCCTATTCAGCAAGCAGAAACTTACCACCTGAAGATCTTATCAACCTAAGTACCCTCAGGTTCTCCTGAAACTGGAGTAACTTGCTTTTTTCCATAAGATAAAGCTTATGAAACGAAATTCCCATGCTGGATGGTTTTGCTTTTTAATTTTGTGTAAGTTTGTTCTTGTTAGAAACAACTTTAGGTATTACCTCTTCACTGAGATCCAACCTTAGCTTATCAAAAGCTGCATTTTGTAGCACATTGATCAATTCATCAAATATTTCACGAATATGTCAAAATATTACACTTGGTATGGCTCAAGATATATCAACAACCTTTTCTTTCCAGCACTGAATAATGGATTCTGCATCTTAATTGAAAGTTTTCAATGAGCCAGTTGACATTGTTTTTCTATTAGTCAGTGTGGAATGAAATTTCAAAAGTTTCAAGTATTTCCAAGAACATTGTCAACTTCAAATTTTTCTAGCATAGCTGTATCAGCTGCACCCATTTGGAGGGTTTTCATACTGATTTTTGTTTAGAGGCACAATAGTTATGTGAACAGTTATTCACTTTACTGTGTACAATCCACTAAACCAAATTAATAATTTGCTTAATCCAATACTTTATTAACAACCCTTTGATAAATCCTTGGTCAATCCTTGATCAATCCATGAAAACTACAAAGTATGTTAAATAATAATATAATATTTGCATGCATTAATTGAGTACATCATTGAGTATATAACAATATTACAAATTTGATATCAAGTGTTCATGAAAGCAAATTACACATGCAGTAACACAAAATGATTGTCAAGCATGAAAAAACAATATTTATCTCACATACCTCTGTCTCCTTATTTAGGGTCCATACAGCCAATAGTAGTATAATAATGATTTGGTTAGTATCACAAATTTTGTGATATATCGATTTAAGTCACTACTTCTCTTTTTGTGATTGATGTAAAATTATCGAAATAGACGAGTTTTGTAGGTAAAACTCACCAATAAATATTCAACATCAACATGTGGTTTCAACAAGTAATTTTTACTATCTATCACGTGACTCTTACGTCAAATTTACATTATCATAATTTGCATAATACAACATCTCCCTTTCTTTTTTTTTTTTAAATGCAAAACAACAAAACATATTACTTGGACAGTGACTAAAATAATTCTTCTGAAATAAACAAAAACACAGTCTTTAAATGTCTCTCTGTTAAAATACAACATCTGTTCATAAGTCCAAACGTTGGGGTGGTCGGCTAACATGACCTGACTTTGTGGTGTTGACAGGAACTTCATTTTGCTCTTCTTTCTCTGGTTCTGCTGGTTTCGGTGAGAAAGCAGTAAGGAACTTTCTGTTTCTTCTAACAGATCCCTTTGGAGTTTGCACAATGTAGGAAGGAGGCGTGTCTGCTGTTTTTGTTACAACAGCCGGAATTTTCAGGTCACGGACCCATACTGATGTTCCCGAGGCAATCTCTGGCATTTTCTTTGCAGCATGATGTTTATCAAAGTGAATCTTTTGTACCTGTTTTCTAGCTTCTTCTTCTCTGAACTTTGTCACGCCTTGCCATTTTGGTACAAGCTCTGATTCAGCAACTGGAATCCTGGTTCTTAGATTACGTCCAAACAGGAGTTCTGAGGGGCTATATCCATTCTCCAGCTTAGTAGAGCGATATGACAATAAAGCTTTTGCAGGATCATCTTCTTTCTTGAGAAGTCCCTTTACGGTTTGAACTGCCCTTTCGGCTTCTCCATTCGATTGAGCATACTTGGGGCTGCTAGTGATGCTTTGAAAGCCCCAGTCCTTCGCAAACTTCAAGATTTCAGCTGAATCGAATTGTGGACCATTGTCAGATCTCACGGTTTCCGGTACTCCATGACGAGCAAATATCGACTTAAGTGCTTGTATAACGTCTTGCGACGTTTGTGAAGATATAAGTAATGCAACTTCTACATAGCGGCTGAAATAGTCTATAACTACCAGGTATGTGTGGCCTTTCAAGTAGAACAAATCCGTTGCAATGATTTGCCATGGCCTTTCTGGGGTGACTGATGGTATCAGTGGTTCGGTGATTACATTTCGGTGTTCTGCACATCGGCGACATCCATGTACCACGTCTTCTATCTGCTTACTCAATCCGGGCCACCAGAC
>RDPX01000140.1:291500-312027 GCA_003991215.1 Morbakka virulenta | reverse complement strand
ATGATGATGATGACGGTGATAATGATGATTTTGATAGAGTTAATGATGATGATGATGATAATGATGATGATGATGATGATGATGATGATGATGATGGTGATATGATGATGTGATAGTGTGATGATGATGATGATGATAATGATGATGATAATGATGATGATGATGATGATGACGGTGATAATGATGATTTTGATAGAGTTAATGATGATGATGATGATAATGATGATGATAATGATGATGATGATAATGATGATGAAATGATGATGACGGTGATGACGGTTATGACACTGCTTGTTCATGATTAACAAGATTTTCAAATGGTTTAATGTTGTTTAACTTTATATGATAGACGTGATGAGGATATTTATTGTTGATAATGTAAAATATTACCTAAATTCTTTTTTTGATATTACATCGTTTTTAAACATCTACAGAAATCAAGGAAAAAGTTAAAGCAGTTTCTTCTGAAGGTAAGGTCACCATGTGTTTCTAATTAGATATTGAATAGTATATTCGATATACATGGTCTAATTGTGTTTTCCTTTTCTGGTGTTTGAGTCATATCAAGTACTAGTGAAAAAGCTTTCGACTTAAATATACTTGATTGAATTCATGTATGTTACTTTATTGTCAAAGTAGAGCCTGTCTGCAGTGTAAGGTTTTTTAATATTCACGTTACACGCGCAGCATTGAGTCACATATTTTATACAGCCTGTCTTATGTGAGCAGCCTCAGTTATAAACTCTTATTCAAGAGCAAGTAATAAGCATTTAAATAAATATTAAAATATATATAATAAGTACAAACATACTCTAAGATCTGGTATATCTGTGGTGTTACTGGTACTGGGATGTACTTGAGATCAGGCCAGCCTTGATGTATTGAGGAGTAACGTGGGCATTGAGGAAACATGAGGAAAATTTTCTCATGTGCACTGAAATGGGTTGCTAAGATGTAGCTTGGGAATCAAACTTCCGGGACATTGTAGATATGAAGAAATGAGGGCAAGTGCCGGGATTGTTTCCAAATTGCTGGAAGCCAGGGAAGGTAGTATGGGCACATACGAAGAAGGAAAAGGCATGATCGACACAGGATGTGCTGAAGAGGTACAGATAGCAGGACGTAGTTAAAAAGGATGTGGAAAAGAAAGAAGTGAAAAAGGAGCAAGTTGCAGACGGAGCCAACATAGAAGGATGATTCGTGCCGCAGACCTCGGTTGTTACGGATACTGGTAATGAAGAAGAAGATTACAGTAATTGCAATCATAATTATTCATTGAAAACCACGTATTGTTTCAGTTGAAAAAATCATTTCCCACAAAGTTATGTTTATTCTTTACTTTACTCTTTCCTTATTCTTAACGGATTTTGGATTAGTTTGATACAGGAGGTATTTTTTATTAAAATGAAGTGATGAAAATGATTGCTTTACCCAGTAATTTCCTTCTCAATCTGCCTTTGTAATTCCTAACATGTATTTATTTCCACCTCTGTTTACACGACCGTTGCTACGACTGACATATTCCTAATGTTATTGTATAAACAATATCGGGCTATTATTAATGGTAGACTGTTAGTATCATTAATAGTCTTGGTAGTAGATGAATATAATTAAAACACAAAAAGGTTAAAAATGTTTTTACAAATGCTTTTCGTTACGAAAGCATCATCAGTGTATTAAAAGATATAACAACAATTAGTGTACGATATAAATATAAAAGTTAAAATTTAAAGGCTTGCAATTATTTTTCGAACCTTACATGTTTTGGTTATATTTATCTATTTCATTCATAAGGTAACCACTTTAGACATGTGGTATTAGCGTTAGTATTAATATTGGTGGTAATATTGATATCATTACTATAACTGATATTAATATTGCTTAAAAACCAAAATCAGTATTAATTCTGGTCTGAGTGTTAATATTGTTGCATATTTCGGTACGAGTATTATTGATATCAATATTGATGGAGTGTTAGTATTAATAATCCTGCCATTAATATCAGTGCTATCAATATTGATGCTTGCTTTTATTGGTATTATTACCATTATTAGTTCTAATATTGCTGATGTATTAGTATCGGTTTTAATATTGGTTTAAATAATAGTATTTGTAAAATTATACATTTTGAAATCTTGAATGGAATTAACTTTATTAGCATTGGAATTCTGTCGGTATTAGACACAGTTCAGAAAATCCGTTGTTATTGGAACAATATTGCATATCTGGGGGAACAATATGGGTCCACACAATCTTTTATCTTTGATTTATTGCTGCCTGTATTTTGTAATTGTAGAAGCTGATACCACTGTAAAGTCATTTGCATTCAAAGGGAAAGCACCAGTGGACCAGGAATGCCCCTCAAAGGGTCAGGTAAGTGAAATACCTGTACTGTGGTATGAATGGGTAGCATTTTGCTTGCGACCAAATGGATTTCATTCTGCAAAACAAGCTAGCCTTTTTACGACACTTGATTCCGTTAATTCAGAAATACAGATTTTTGTTCATTTATGAGGTGCGCATAAGACTTCCACTAACACTGTTTTGAAAGACCTTAACACAAAATCTGGTTTCTTTACTGGTTGTGTTTTAACTATCTTTTTGAATATTATTTACAGCTCCTTGTGTGTTTATCTGTCTGTATTTCTGTCTATATATCTGTCCGACCATCTGACTGACTTTTTACTTTATTTTCTTTACTAATTTTATATCACCTTATATAATGATTTATTTTGTATTTTATTTAGAAGAGAAGCTGCAGATTTATATAGTAGAGGACACATGGGACAGCTTGTGCTTTAGTGATTTTTATAAGCATAAATGGCCATAAATAATAAAAAATCGATCTCCTCATTTATTTTGGAACATGAATAAACTTAAATAAAAACTACGCGTGTGTTACTACACTACTTCAAAGCATAACCTAATTATTATTTCATAAAATCAAACTTCACAAGAAAATCTCTAATGAAAGCATAAAAATATCACGCTATGCAGTCATATAAAGCAGCAACTTGACAGCAAGACCAAGAACGAATTTACAATGGTGAAGGAACATTCCATCAGGAGAGGGGTAAATCCTAAATTCAGTTGTGGATGAGTGGTTAAATGAACAGCTTATCATGAAAGCTGTTCCCGGCTTCAGCTTCAGCCACCATGAAGTACTTCTCCTTTAAAAGTGGGATACTACATCTGTGTACATGTTTTCGGAGATGGAATTGGTAGGTAGATGAAAACAAAGAAACGGAAAGTACAAAGGGAAAAAAGTCAATTAAAAAAAGTAACCCGCTGGACTAAAGTGAAAATAGAAAAAAGGGAAGATAAAAGAAACCGTCAGGGAATGACTTTAATACTAAACCCATATCTTGCGATCGCCTTGTCATACATTTATCTGGATTCAGAACAAGTTGTTTCATTGTTTAATCATGATTTGGCGCTGATTGCCTCAGCTAACTAAAACAAAAGGAATTTAGACAGATCCAGTTCAGATTGTGATCTAGACCAGCAGATGCTGTACCTGTATGACGTTGTTATGTGTCAAAATTGTTGGCCCTCCCCTTAAAAGGTCACCTGTGTTAAAATGTATGTTTGTAGCATATGTATACGTACTACATGTAAAATCCACTTCATTTAATTTGTTTTGCATTATGTTTCTAGTATCACGTGTTCGTCGAAGGAGAGGTTATATGGGATGCCATGCTTAATCAGGTATTGTCGGTTTTATTTCAAACTATTTTTATAGACTTTCTATTTTGTATTTCGATTTTACTTCGGCAGTTTAGCGCATTGCTTGGTAGCTGGCTGGGTGGTTGGCGTACTGACTGACGAAGTAAATTATTAATTGATTGACCGATGCATTCGTTCGTTTTCGTGTCTCGGCTACAGCGTTTCTGCCCAGTAGCGGGCACATGACATTGCCGATGGTGTGGGCTCCTCTAAGTCAGCAAAGTTGCAATTTGGGGCGTCTAGACATTGCAGGAGATGGTCCATAGTCTGTGTGGCATTACACCTGCAGCTGCGCCACGTTGTCCAGACAAGATCGTAGCCAGTAGCAAGTTGTTATTTGGGAACTACACCTCTGCTCTCAAAATTTGTTGAGTTTGGTGATTCACCCCATAGTGCCTTCCACATGGTTTCTCGTTGAGATTGAGAAGATGAGATATTTTAATCTGGTGTAGACAAGAAGCTATGTCTTGACTTCAGTCGAGTTGGAGCTGGACCATGGTTATGCAACGGGTGACGCTCACCGGTGATTTTTATTAATCGTTCCTGATTAGAGGCGGATGCCCTCACATGTGGTGGGGCTATGCCTGACAGAGCATACAGAGTATGGACTGGTATGGGTCGTATTGTTCCTGTAATTATTCTACAAGTGTTATTGAGTGAAATGTCCACTTGCCTAGCATGTGTTGACCTTCCCCAGGTGGAGCATGCATACTCGCCGACTAAAAAACTTAAGGCAAGAGCAGTGGTGCGCAGTATTGATGGGTTGGCTCCCCAACTTGTGCAACAGATTATTCCTTGTGGCAATCTTTGCCTTAACATTAGAGCAGTGTAATTTGAAAGAGAGTGTTCGATCCAGAGTGACGCCCAAATACTTTGGATGTGGATGGTGCTCCAGTGGTCGTTGTTTCCATGTAATATTAAAGGTTCGTTTTTGCCTCTTGATTTTTCAGGTGAAAAGCACAAACTTGGGTTTCAGCTGGGTTTGGCTTCAAGTCGTTGGACTCGTAATAAGCAGTTAGCTGGTTCAGGGCGTTCTCGAGAGTGTTTTCGATCTTAGTGAAGGACCACTGTTGAGTTGTTATACAGGTGTCATCTGCATAGATGAAACGCCTGCATTCACTTGGCAATGGTAAATCATTCGTGTAGATGTTAAAGAGAAGAAGTGATAAAAAACTTCCTTGTGGTAGGCCATTGCGTTGTGTGCGCCATTTGCTTCTCTGACCATTAAGTTCAACGAAGAACTGTCTATTTTCCAGTATAGATCGCACTGTGTGACGTAGGTCCACGTCATTTGTGATGGTCCAAATTTTGTGTATGACCCGTTGATGCTGTACAGTGTCTTCTGCAGCTGTTAAATCGACAATTGTTGCTCCGGTAATGAGTTTTTCTTGGTAACCATCTTCAATATGCTGCGTCAGGTTCATGAGTTGTGTTAAGCACGAACGCCCTTGAGCACGAAAGCTGGCCTGTTCTGGGATGAGTTTCTCATCAATGGTGGTGCTAATCCTTCCAAGTATCATACGTTCAAATAGTTTGTATGTAATACTTAGTAGGGAGATTGATCTAAAGGTCTAAAGGTTTGAGGACAGCAATGGTTTTCGATGGCCTGCATTGTTTAGGGTTTCTCTTGCGGTTCACACAGCCTTGGAATAGGTCCACCAGACACCCTTTAGTAGTGGGGCCGATATGCTTCAAAAACTCTACAAGAATTCCATCAGTGTCCACTGCTTTGCCCTTCTTCAGTAATTTCAGAGCCTTCTTCAGTTTATCAACATTGAGTGGTTTGGTGAGAGCTCCATCTGAGTTGATAGTACTGGATGGGATTTTGTATCTCTGATAATCCCCTGCTGGTCGTCTGTGTGCTGGTTTCCCATTCAGTAAAAATTGTTTGGCAATCTGGTTGGCTGTGACAGTGGATGTTGGTTATACTGTGGTGGTGTCATTCCCAAGCCTCTTCATGGTAGTCCAGGCTTTTTTGTTGTTGTCATGAGTCAGATTCGTTGATTCAATCATGCGTTGCCAACATTCTCTGCGTTGTTCTGCTCTACTTGCAAGTATTTCCTCTCCGAGACTGATGGTTTTGTCTGAGAAGGGATCTTACTGGTATGAAAACTTATAGGTGTTAAACAAGTCGGACAGTTCTCCTGACATGCCTGGTATATATTCAGCCCGACGTCCTCGGGGGATCGTTTTTCTTGCAAACTTTTTAACTATATCGACAAAGATGCTGTAGTTCTCCTGTGTAGGTGGAATATCAGAGAGTTGCATGTCCACTTGCTTGGCAAAACTGGACCAATCTGCCTTTCTTAGATTGAAGCGACTGCGGAATGGAGTGTGTCTTACTTTATTTGGGGCACTGATGGATAGAGCAATAGGTCGATGTTGACTGTGGGTCATTGGTTCAAGAACGTCCTTTGTACACATTGGGCTGATATTACGACTGATGAACCCGATGTCTGGGCTGTAACCTCTTTTTCAGCGAGAGCTGTTAAATGAAAATGGTTGTTTCTGATTATGAACAAGTGCTAGTCGCTTGGCATCTGCCTACGCCTCTACTGCTGTGCCATCTTTGTTGGTCTCTCCATAACCCCATAATGTGCTGTGCCAATTAAATTCACCGACAGTTAGGTGGTATTTCCGTTTACAGTTTGCCGGAAGCTCATTGAGGTGGAAGCAGCTGTTTGGTGGTTTTTAGACCGATGTGATTGCCAGATAATTCAGGCACACAGTAATTGTTTCAATGTTATTATCACTGCTGTTGGTATAGGTCTGCTCAATGGGTAAGAAGGGTTTGGTAAATACTACACTCCCATATTGTTTATGTGGGATTTCCGCGGCAAGAGTTTTCTCTTTTAAATAGGATCGCTTACTGCTTTTGTCTCCATGTGTCTCTTGCACGCAAACGATATCATAATTTGCCGATATTTGGGCCAGTATTTCAGCTTTCCGGTCAGAAAATCCATCGATGTTAAAGGAGAGTATGGAGTACGCTGGTTCTGAAAAGAAGCCATAGTTTTGATGACGTGCTGTTGCTGGGAGAGTATTCATAATGTTGAAATATATCGTTGAAGTGAGCACGTAGCTGTAGTTCGAGTGGTTGACATAATCAACAAGCCGTTCGGCTTCGCAGAGGACACCGCGAACAGGTTTGTGTCACGACCTCCGCCGATGCATTGATAGGCGGTGATCTGAATCGATTATTAAACAATGAGCTTTTAACAAAAAATGCAAAGATGGTACTTAGTAAGCCCTTATCTCACATGTACTAAGAATTTACCCACTTAGTATTTTCTTTCAGGTGGATTAGTGAAATAACCTTATTAACTCTAGGGTTTTTTCATTCACCTGCTATAAGCTTAACATCTTAATCTGCGAATGACAAAGTTGGATGTTTACACGAAGCTTCCCAACGAAATTAGAAGCACCAAAAATGTGGATGCTCCATTGTAATTTTTCTATGTCCAGGGCAAAGCATGTAAGAGATGACAAATTACTATGGAGGGCAAGGGTTTCATCGTCAAGCATTAGGAAAAAAACATTAGACACTTCTTTTTTGTTTGGTCATTTTTCAAGGGAACATGACCCAGAAGATTTGAGATAAAAAAGCAAAATCAAGGACAGCAGCGGAATAGAAGAAAGGAGAGTAGAAATAAAATGTTGCTATTTAAATAATTTAGGATAGGGGATTTAGGATAAGGTTTGGAAAAAATAAATCCTGACTCCCTAGTCAGTAACTATAACACTATCCAGTTGTTTACTTCCGTCTCAGCGGTTTTTTAATTAAATTTTCAACATTTAATTTAAATGTTGTTTCTTTAACCACTTCACAATACATTTATTTGGAGCGTTAACAATAGGCCCGTTTATCTTACTGTGTAAACAAAAGTAAGGAGACGAATTGATGGCTATTATCCATTTCATGTTTTATCAAAAATCATCAGGCTGAAAGTGATTCACATGGTAGGGAAACATAAACATCTATACCGGAAAAGTGTCCATTTAAACTGTATCCATTTGACATATTCAAATATTGACATTTAAACGTAGAGTTGTGTGCATTCTTGATGAATTTGGTACGTTTCTATTTTGTGTATCGTTTATGTAAAGATAGATGGATGGAGAGAGAGAGAGGGAGAGAGAGAGAGAGAGAGAGAGAGAGAGAGAGAGAGAGAGAGAGAGAGAGAGAGAGAGAGAGAGAGAGAGAGAGAGAGAGAGAGAGAGAGAGAGAGAGAGAGAGAGAGAGAAAGAGAGAGAGAACTCATGATCTAGTTACCAATAGTAGTCAACTTTGCATCCTGTATCTCTTTCTCAGTATGCATCGCCTTCTGATGTTGCGGGATAGAGTAATGAACGAAGTAATACCGAGACAATTAAGTTGAAAATATAGTCGATGAAGAAAGATGGAACATGCCTTGAGGATACTTCACAGACGACATGCTCACTACGCTCTGCCCTGAAGACCTATTGTCGGAAGAAGCAAACAAGAACAGCCTGTGGGAATATGGCAAGCCACATTCCAAGATTAATTGAAAGACAGAGGTTTGTTTTGGGTTTTTTTGGGGGGTGATTTAGGGGATTTTTTTGTTGTTGTTTTTGAAAGCTCGAGGTTTATGTACCAGCTAGTACTGCCTTGTGCCCTATGACCTATGACCAGCCAGGACCAGAGGACGTAAGGTCTCAGGCAAGGTCTGATATCGTGTTGATTAAAACAGTAAATGTTAATCAGGAGACATAGTAAAAAATATAATCGGGCAACTTTTATTTTTTAAGAAATAATATGAACCTGACAATTTCAGCGTGAAAAAACCCAGACTGTCTTACAAGTATTATTTCGTTCTTGCAACCCCATCTTGTACCATCCAGTTTAAGCTTCGATGCTCTTTCAAGGAGAAAAAATCTATGTAATGCCTGTAATATGTAAATCACAGCTTATCAATTATCTACAACTGTAAGATGTAAGGTTCTACCTTTCTATAGAACTTACTTGAGCTTTGATGTAGTAATTGAGGAAATATATGACAGGGTCTAAGCTACATCCATTTTATCTTGAACTATTCTTAAGCTATTCTTCAATTGTGTATACCTATTTTTAATATATGTCCTAACTTTTTACGCGTTTGTAACCATTGGGAGAACTCCTGATGACTTCCCCTTCTTGTTATTTTGAGCTCGGGAACTTGGAGTTGGATTTGCTTGAGCTACGTTTTGCAAATCTTCAGGTTGAGTTCCAATATTTTGCGTACTATTGACATTGGGATTTTCTTGACCAGGATTTAAATTGCTATTTTCAGGTTGCGACTGCTGAGGAGCTGATGATGTAGGCAGATTTTGTGCAAACCTTTCTAATTGTTCATAATTATATTGTTGTTGCTGCTGCTCTTGTTGCTGCTGCTGCTCTTGTGGTTGTTGTTGTTGTTGTTGTACCTGATTTAGTTGATTGTTATCGTGTTGTTGAGAGTATTTTTTCTTTTTAACCTTCTTCCTTTGTTTCTGTTTATGTTGTGGCTTCTGTTTTTGCTTTACGTTGTTTTGCTCGTACAATTGTTGAGTGGTGCCACCTTCTAGATTATTAGTAGGGCTTGTTGGGCTAGGTACAGTTGGTGATACGTTTGAATTATCCATATTCTCGACGTTATTATGGTTACCCTCTTGTTGTTGCTGCTGCTCTTGTTGCTGCTGNCCGGTATAACCGTTGCTACTGACAATGATGAAGAAATTGGTAAAAACGTTTGGAGTTATAAGAAGAGAGTTTTTAGATCTAATTCTTTCTTTCCTTTCCCATATACCTCCTCAAAAGTCAACTAAGCTACACACTTCTGGCATATCATCTTCACGTGACTCATCTTCTTCCAACATCCTAAAGAATCCTTTTAGGTCACGCTGGAACCTGATATTATCCTATTTTCTTCTCCTCTTCTCAACATA
The DNA here is from genome assembly GCA_003991215.1 of Morbakka virulenta. Taxonomy (NCBI): domain Eukaryota; kingdom Metazoa; phylum Cnidaria; class Cubozoa; order Carybdeida; family Carukiidae; genus Morbakka; species Morbakka virulenta. Next base: position 302,376 of record RDPX01000140.1, on the reverse strand, counting down.
TTTTGCCAGCTTTACTTTATAGTATATCGTTTGGTCTGGCTAGAGTTCTTTCATACTTCTCGGGTTGGTTGTCCTATCTTTTTTTACTTTTGGTCCTTAATTCTTTGAGGGTGACGCTTTCTGTAGCTGCTGCCTTTCTCCACTTCTTTCTTCTAAATCATTCATATTTTTTTTTATCTTTTTCTTGATCTTACGTTCCCGACGGTTTCCTCCTTCTAGGTTCCTTTTCTTTTTACCAGATTTAAGTTTGTGAGCTAATACTCCCAACTTGGATGCAAAAGCGTTTTCCATTGAGTATACTTTATCACTTATTTCTGGTATAATATTCACAACTCTCAAATACAATTCCAGTATCTTATTTCCACTTTAACAAATTTGATTATCAAGCCTAATTTTCAGTAGTTTCATACAGGGATCCACCCACAGCATTGAAGAATGTGTCATGTTCTCCAACTCTGTTCCGAATATTGCATTTAATTCCCGATCCTTTTTTGTCAATATACCTCTGACTTGTTCATTATCTTGAGGTTGCCCATTCATAATAGTAACTTGTTCTATAACCTTCCTGGCGAAATCTTTCGGTTCTTCGACATTTCCTTCTTACACCTCCACTTGCTGTTGCTCTTCCCTTTGTCGCACTAAGATCAAATTCATTATATCTGGTTCATTCTTGAATCTAGCAACATTATCCTCTGCCAACAGGCCATGCTATATTTAGGATACCTCTGGTCCCATCTTCCGTTCACTCTCTTCATAAACCCCTCACCTTTTAATCTTTCTTCTTCGTCAGTTCAATAAATTTCCTATTATAGCTAGCTTAATTTACATTTACGTCTTGATCTACAACATTTTCTTGCCCTGCCTGCTTTCTCCACCCTTCATTCTTGAATCTTTTGGTAAAGTCATTCAGGTTTCGTGCTGTTCTTTTTCATTCTGGATATTCAATATCCCATCTGGCTTTTATTCCTTTCATAAGCTCTTTCCTTTTCTTCTTTCGTGTTACTCCATATCTACTATTCTATATTTTTGTTTATCAGTCCATTCACGGTTGTTCGTTATACGTACTCCGTTGTTGTTGTCGTCGCAATTTGCTTCATCGTCATCACCTAACGGTACTATGACTTATTCATAAAACTATGTAATAAAGGGTAAAATTTATTATTATCTAAATGTCCCATGAACAATTATTTATGATGCACGGGTTTGGTTCAGTCCCTCAAGGGTTGCCCTGCTCTCTGGATAAGGCATTTCTTTTGATAGTGTCGCTACTTCCACCAGGTTCCGTGATTGGCAACCTCATAACGCAGTGACCCCCACCCATAAGTTGTGGGTTAATTTTTCTTGTAACCTTTAGTAAATGATTGCAAATCAAAGCTAAAGAATTTAATCAACTTATACCATTGTTCGTGTAGTTCCCAATATACGGACTTAGAACTCCGTCTACCCTGGTTTTGAAATCAGAAATTTTCTTTCTCCTACTACAACTGCTGGCAACGTCAACGAGGTTGTTCTACTTGAAACACTGGGGTTATTTTAATGGCACCAGATACTCGCCTTTCTCCCCTTCTCCAATTAGTTACGAACACATCTGCTACGAGTAGGCCAGGAGGCGGACTTGGACTGCCAGAGGCTCAATTTTCCTCTTGCTGTTTAGAATATTTTATGTGTATCGGACGCTCGCCTTTCTCAACACCTATTCTTATTGTTATTATTATTATTATTATTATTATTATTATTATTATTATTATTATTATTATTATTATTATTATTATTGCTAGTATTTTTCCTTATCTTGCATATTTATACAATTGTTTACAGGGTCACCCCAGTGACATAAGGCAAGCAAAGGTTTTAGAGTAAGACACAAAATCTTTAAGCGGAGAGACACTTCCGTAGAATGTGAGCAGTACTGGTTAAATCTATTTTCTGGATCTTGTGGAGGCTATGTTCGCCAGGTAATTTTTCGACAAACCTTTGAGTGTCTTTCTTTGTCATGCCTAGGGCGCCTACGATGACAGGGACGGTCGTTGCTATGAGGTTCCATATTTTCTCAATCTCTATTTCGAGGTCCTTACATTTACTTAGCTTGTCAAACTCCTTGACAACTCTATTTTTGTCTAATGGAACACTCATATCTATCAAAATCAGGTCTTATCTCTGTGATCTTTCACAATAATGTCTGGGCGATTGGCTTGAATTGTTCTGTCTGTATTTACTGGGAAGTCCCACAGGATGGTAACGTTTTGGGCTTCAGTTACTTGTGGGGAGTGGTGTTCATACCAGTTCTGGTGGGTGTCAATACCATAGTGTTTGCAAATACCCCAGTGTAGATATTTCCCAATTCTATCATGTCTTTTGACATACTCACTGGGGGTTAAGACAGGGCATCCAGACACTAGGTGGTCTACTGTTTCAATAAATTTGTCACAGAAGCGGCATTTCGGGTCTGCTCCATTTTTTAAGATGTTCGCTTGATAGTTTCGCGTGAAGAGACTTTGGTCTTGTGCAGCTATGATAAAGCCTTCAGTTTCTGCTTTTAATCCTGCACTCCTCAGCCACTGATGGGTTGCTTGTTGATCCACATCAGCGTTTTGGCTTCGGATTACATATTGCCCATGAAGAGCCTTCTGTCTGTATCTTTCTGTTAGCTGGTTTTGACCTTTCTTTTTTGCATGTTCTTTCACTTTTTTCGCTACTTTTGTTGCATGGAGGTCTTTATCTTTAACAATTTGTTCAACTTCTAATTCATTTTCAAATTTCTTAGCTTCTCTGAATACTGAGTGAAGCTTTTTACTATTTTCGTGTTGCAAAACCAGTTGCATCATCCAATCATTTGAGACTTTTAAATAATGTTTCATCGCTATCATTGTTGTTTTATAAGAATGTCCCAATTGAACAAGGCCACGACCTCCTTCCCATCTAGGTAAGTAAAGACGATCAACATCAGATTTCGGGTGAAGTGACCTTTTCGATGTTAATTAACTTCCGTGTTTTTCTATCCATTTGCTGTATATCAGATATATTCCAATTCATAATGTTAAAAGTATACTGTTCAACTGGTATGGTAAGGGCATTGATATCATCTATTCGATTCTTTGAGTTCAACTCTGTTTTAAGGACCAGCCGTATCCTTCGATAATATTCTTTTCTGATTTTTCCTTTCATTGACGCGTGCTCAATTCCACCTCCTTCATTCACTCCCAAATATTTATAGCTTGACTCCGGGTCTAGTTCCTTGATGATGGTTTCAATATCAAGATTAATTGAAGTGGTTTCTAGCAGTTTTCCTTTCATAAATGTTGCCTTCGCACATTTGTCAAGCCCGAACTCCATGCAGATATCTTTACTAAATTCACTAACAGTTGTAAGTAATCCTTCGAGCTGTTGGTCATTTTTCGCAAATAGTTTCATGTCATCCATGTAAAAAGGTGATTTATAACTTTGTGGAAGATAAAATAACCGGAGCCTGAGTTATTAAGTTCATTTGAAAGAGGTATGAGGAAAATACAGAAAAGAAGTGGGGAAAGAGAGTCTCCCTGGAAGATACCTCGTTTGATTTTGATAAAATCAGATTCACTCATGCCGTTTTTGTGGCTGAAAAAAAACCGTGTTTGCCATTTAGACATACTACTGCAAATAAAGTTAGTGATGAGTGGAGAAACTTTGTACAGGTTTAGACTTTTCAGTATCCAGTCGTAGGGAACATTATCAAACGCCTTTCTGTAGTCGATCCATACAGTACTCATATTTCTTTTTCTACTTCTACAGTTTTCTAACAACATCCTATTAATCATCAATTGATCTTTACATCCGTAAAAATACCTTTTACATCCTTTCTGTTCTTCTGGAAGGATTGAATTATTTTCAAGAAACTTATATATTCTTTCAGATATTATTATTATTATTTTGGTTTTACTTTTCTCTGTGGCTGTATACAATCCCACTCCGGGTTTCTCCCAGAGACCCGAGGATATGGAAAGGCTGTCTTTAGACAACAAATATTTATATATCAGATAACATAATTGTATAGTAAAATAGTAAAAAGGTAGTTTTATAATGATACTGCTTTTCGTAGTATATGTGCTGCCTCATTAAGCACTACTTTTTGTATTTCAGCGAGTGAGTTTGTTCCAGGCAGATTTGCATTGTGTTTTTCTACGTTTTTGTTTATAGCACCTGAAGCACCTATTGCTACCGGTACAATAGCGGTTTTCATTTTCCACATTTTTTCAACTTCAAGTTGCAAGTCTTTATACTTTGCGAGTTTTTCAAATTCGTTAACCGAAACGTTCTTATCAGTTGGTACAGTCATATCTATTAGCAAACACTTCTTTTTATTGTAATCTTCCATCATGATATCGGGACGGTTGGCCCGAATGGTCCCGTCCGTATGGATCTTAAAGTCCCATAAAATTGTACTTTTTTCATTTTCTGTGACAAGTTCAGGTTTATGTTCGTGCCAATTAGTTGCATATGGGAGACCAAAGTGTTGACAAGCCTTCCAGTGGATATATTGTCCACTCGATCATGCCTAAGCTTGTACTCAATGCGTGTTAAGATTGGACAGCCAGAAACTATATGATCTATTTTTTCTCTGGAAGAGTCGCAAAACCGACAATTAGGATTTGCATTGTAATGAAGGATTTCTGCTTGGAAATTCTTTGTAGGAAGACTTTGATCTTGCACAGCCAGTAAAAATCCCTCAGTTTCAGCTTTTTAGCCCCGCACTACGTAACCACTGATGAGTGAGTTTCTTATCTATATCAGTATCATCGATTCGCTTTGGGTATTGGCCATGGAGGGGTTTGTTTTTCCAATAAAGATTAATGTTTCTTATTCCTTCATTTTTTTGCCGTTTGTTTTACCATTTTAGCTTGCTTGGTGCAAGGCATACTCTCCTCGCATACAACTTGGTCAATCTTAAGTTCTGCCATGAACTTTCTACCTTCGTTAGTGATAGAGTGGGCTCTTTTCGTCTGCTCATGAGCAAGCACCGATTTTAACATCCAATCCGAAGTCGATTTTCACGTCTCGAAGCCTGTACCCTGCTTTAGCCTTGCGCAATACTTTTGACAAAAGTATCATACAAATTACAAAAATAAGTGGAGAAAGGCTGTCTCCTTGAAAGATTCCTCTCTTAATGTTGAATGTTCCGAGAGACTCTCCACATGACGTCAATTCCGTTTTCCAAATGCTCATTGATCGCTGAAGAAAACTTGTCACATTTTGTGGTACTTGTGCCATTTTCAAACATTCCACTATCCAGGAGTGGGATACCATGTCATAGGCTTTTTTATAATCCACCCATGCCATGGCGAGGTTCTTTTGTCGTTTTTTGCAATCAGTGAGGATCATCTTGTCAATTAAAAGTGGGTCCTTCGTTCCTCTGCTCTTTTTTCTACATCCTTTCTGTTCTGTTGGTAGAACATCACTTTCTTCTAGCATCTTGTATACACTATCAGCAATTACTCCAGTCATCAGTTTCCACATGAGTGGTGGGCAAGATATTGGTCTATATTTATCAACCAGATTTCCTTTCAGTGGGTCTTTCTGGCAGAACACTGTTCTGCCCATTGTCATCCAGGCAGATATAGGAACGCTGCTATTTATCATTTCATTCATTTGTTTGGCGATCCTGTCATGCAGTGATGTCAACTTTTTTATCCAGTATCCTTGGATCCCATCAGGTCCAGGTGCTTTCCAGTTTGGTATCTTCTTTGCCTGTGCTGNTGCAACTCTGACCTCTGCTTTGTGAACAATGAGATCGCTAACCTTGTCAAGAAGTATGTGCTCTCACCTATCCCAAAATCACAATATCGACCAATTTTCACCAAGATCCACGCAGCACAGAAGGCATTAGATGTGCCATTCAGACGGAGATTCAACCTACGAAAGGCCAACTGGACTGGTTTCAGTGAAGCCTTGGACGCCTCCATATCAGATCTCCAATCAATCACACAGAACTATTCTGCTTTCTAGAAAAAATTAATCGGTCGGCACACGCAAACATCCCCTGAGGCTGCCACCAACGGTATATACCTGGAATAACTAACGAGTCTCTAGATCTTCCTAATTAGTATGAGCTCAAGTTCAGATCCGTTGGATAACACCACCCTATAATTTGGTGAACAGCTCCACGAAATGGTAGGAACAGAGAGGAAGAAGGCCTTGAAGGATATGATCGAGAACACAAACATGGCAGTAAATAGTAAAAAGGCCTGGAAATCCATCAAAAAGCTAGGTGGGGACAACACCACCCCTCTGGCACAGCGCTCTGTTACACCAAATGAAGTGGTCATCCAACTAATAGCCAATTGCCGCAGTAAGGAGAGGAGAGGAGAAGAGAGACTGGAGTGTACCTCTCAACGAAACCGCCGTATCAAGATCAAAATATGTCCTACCTAACACAACCATCCTCAAAAGCAGAGCTCGACCAAGGCATCAAATAATTAAAGCCTAACAAAGCGGCAGGGACTGATGACATCCTGACAGAATTCCTCAAAAATCGTGGTCCAATTGCCTCTAACTGGCTACTGCCCATGTTCAATGATTGCCTAAGTTCTCAACAAATTCCATCAATCTGGAGGAGAGCTAAGGTTGTAGCAATATTAAAGCCAGGAAAGAACGCCGATGAACCCAAGAGCTATCGACCTATCTCTCTTCTCTGCATCAGCTACAACCATGTGTATCAGGTGCATCAGGTCACTAGTAGAACAGCAGTTGAAACCTGACCAAGCAAGCTTCCGGCCAAGAATGTCATGTGGCACCCAGCTGCTAAAGCTCACTCAACATATAGAAGACGGTTTCCAGAACAAGCTTATAACCGGAACCGCCTTTGTTGATCTAGGTGCTGCTTATGATACCAACACCGAATAATGATTGCAAAACTATATAACTTCACTCAAGATTCAAAATTTTGCGAGATCATCCGAACCCTTCTTTCAAACCTCCGTTTCTATGTTACTGAACGATAGGAGAAGTTGCTGGTTCAGTCTTAGAAATGGGCTTCCTCAAGGAAGTGTTCTGGCACCTACACTCTTTAATGTGTACACAAATGATCAACCCATGCCCACTTCCTGTAGCAGGTTCATATACGCTGACAATTTGTGCATCACCACACAGAAGAAGCATTTCTCTGAAGTCGAGAGCATAATTGAACAGGCTCTAACAGAAATCTCAATCTACTACGGAGAGAATCATCTGAAGCCCAGCCCAACAAAGACCCAGCTATGCAGCTTTCACCTCAAGAATAGAGAAGCCCACCGCAATCTCAAAGTGACCTGGGAAGAAAATATTATCCAGAATAACGCCAATCCTGTATACCTCAGAGTGACATTGGACCGAACTCTATCTTTCAAGGAGCATATCACCAAGCTTAGAGGCAAAGTGGCAAGTAGAAACAGTCTGCTCCGAAAGCTTGTCAATAGCAGGTGGAGTGCGGACCCCAAGACCGTTCTAACCACTGCTCTCGGCCTATGTTTCTCAGCTGCGGAATATGCCAGCTCCACATGGTGCAGATCTAGTCATGCTTGCAAACTAGATCCAATGCTGAATGACACCTGCAGAACAGTGGCCGGCTGGTTGAAACCAACACCCATGGCATGCGTCTATGCTATGGCCGGAATCGCACGGCCTAGTATCCCCCGAGAGGTCATGAGCCACAATGAACAATTGAAGCAATACAACGACGAGACAAGACATCCTCTCTACCAGTAACAACTGACCAGAAAGCGTCTACCATCAAGAAACAACTTCATGGATTCCACAGAGCCCCTAGCAGTCTCCGTGGATGTTGCCATTGAAGAGAAATGGCTAAAGTCCTGACACGAAAACAGCATGGCTCCTGTATGGCTCACCAAAGGCATTATACCAACACGGGAGCTTGCGTCAGGCAGTCATCTCGACTGGCCATGGTGGTGCTTTCTCTCTCCACCTTTTCCTATCTCTTGCAACTTTGCCCAACTGTTTTCCATCTTTAACTCTCAATCTCACCGTCATCCAATTTAGCATCTTCAATCTTTGTCTTCCTCTTGCCCTTTTCCCTGCCATTTCAGCCTCCAATATAATCCTCCTTCTCTCCTCAATTCATGCCCAATAAATCTTCACTGTCTCCTTCTGATAGTGGTCAAAAGTTGTCTTTCTGCTCCCACCTTTTGCAAAACTACTTATTCGTCAGTTTGTTTGTCCATGATATCCTCATAATCTTTCTCCAGAATCACATTTCTGTCGCTTTCAAGCTTTTGCTCCAATTGTATGATACCTTGCTGATACAAAAGTTGACATTTCGTCCTTTCATACATTGTATTGCCTTTAGTAAAATGTAGCGATACCTTTTGGATACATTTCTTATTACAAAGCTGATATTGTATCCTTCCAAAGCATCTTTTGCTTTCAGCCATAGTTTTATGACTTGGTGGTATTAAAATTGATATGGTATGCTTCCATAGTAGGTGTAGCCTTTAATAAAACAGTTATAACTCTCAGTTCGCACTGCTCTTGTCGGAGATTGTTCCACCGTTGTAAGTTTCGATTGAGTTCAACGCTTAACAGGTTATGTAGTGTTATCTGGCTCTCTGCCATACATCAGAATGAAAATAAAGCTTGTCTTCCCAAAACTATATATTACATGTCATGTGAAAAATACAGTTAATAAAACAAGTTAATAAAACAGTGTTTAACACAGCACATAACTTATTGTGTTGTACTGGGATATTGTATGCAACCTCTTATCATGTGTACCCTTAATGTTTCTTGATATAAATTTTCAATTTATGACATGGTATTTTTACTATAATTTCTTACCATTATTTTTCCACTTTACTTCTTTGTATTTTGTTTTCTTCCTTTGCGAGGTTCGTGATCAAGAGCTTACCGCTTACTGTCTTTGGTCTTGAAATAACATGATGTCTTGTGGATATGATAATTCTTGAGTTTTGAAAAGTATGATGCAGATAAGGTACTCCGGACTATTATATCTCCGGCAAGGCTCAAACAGCGATTGGCCTCTGGAAAGTCCCTTCTTTATTCTCCTGCCAGCTTGGTTTTAAATTTGCCCTCCTTCTACTCCCTTCTGGTGCCTAGTGTAGCACATGGTTAACGAGTTTACACCGCGGAAGCGTCGATACATCACTGAGCATGCGTCGCTAAAACGTCGTCTACAGATTATTGATGTCATAACATTTGGATTTTCAGAAGCGAATGCAGCTTTCAAAATCTGGGTGGGGGCAATTTTGGGTCTGCATGTAAATCGAGTGGGGGAAATGGAAAGCATACAATATTACTTTAGCAAGAATTCTAAGATATTTCTTGTAAGATTTCAAATATCAAAATCAGATCTAATAAACAGAATATTAATTTTACACAGTTTGTAAAGGTGCAAAGAACTATTCTACCTTCTTCAAGGTTGCAAGCTATCCTTATGTCAATCGGTAAAAGATCTTTACAAAAGCTACCCAATGAAATTTTTCACGCTTATTTTCTCTGACAAAAAAATTAAAAATGATAATTAAACAGCAAACAACCTAGCTAGATTTGTAGCACTTTTTTATCAGGTGTTTTAAACATGAAACAAGTATTTTTTTGCAAGTCAGGGAAAGACTTTTATTGTGCCATTTTAATTAAGCAACGTATTCGTAAACGAATGACACGTTGAAATGACATACTCGTTTATCTAAAGTATTCAATTTACCCATTTATAACTACGTACGAGGAAAACTATGAATATAGAGATTAGGCATTTGCATATTTGTGGAATTTAGTAGAGCAATCATTATGTTTATGGCCTAATTTATCAGGCCCATTTTCTCTCTTTCTTTCCCCTTTAGACTTCAAACACCATTTCTGGTGGATCTCTTTGTTGCATTGTGCCCAGTTGGTCTGGTTACTTGTCTCTGTAGCTTTTCTGTTATTATTATTATTGAGTAGTGGAGCAATACGAGCCCATGGGGGACTCAGGCGTAGAAACCCCAGCAAACCCATCCGACTCCCAGCTCGATAAGGGTAAGCTGGGTGCATGCATCACACCTAAGTGTGTGTGATAAATGATGGTAATAAAAATACAACACATGGCCTTGCAGGTGGGGTCTGGTTAGGTTTTCCAGTTTAGGTAACCCATTGTGCTTAAAATGGTCTCCGTAGCGAGGCTTCACCCAAGACCTGAGGACTAAGTAAAAAGTGTGAACTCGGTAATCAGCCCTTTAGAACAAGAGATCCACGCTCACGACGCCTAGATGTGATGCTCCCCATTATTATTATTATTATTATTATTATTATTATTATTATTATTATTATTATTATTATTATTTCTATCTTTGTAGAGTATGATACAATTCAGTTGTTTAAAATAAAAATTTAATAATCATTGCTGAAACAGGCTCTTAAGTCTTCCCCTATCTTCCTCCCCTCTTCCTTTCCAGCTATGAGTGCACACTGTGCTTTTTTATGTTAAACTAGAAAGGAGCCCTTTAAGTAAGCACCTCAGATATTGCTTTGAGTACAAGATCTTGGAATTCTTTAAGTCTAACATTTATTTAAATGTAAAAAGGGCAAGAGAGGAGTCAAACAACATATAGAAGCATTTCTTTTTCTGACTTTTCTTAGAAGCTCCACTGCTTACTTTTCAGCATATTTTTCATTCTATACCCAGAAAACACTTTAATAATTTACAAAATTTCCCATTTTGCTGAAACTGTTGTTTTGCTAAAACCAAGGTTTGGTAGCCTTAAAACAGACGTAAAATAATAAACGGAAAACATACCAACGGGGCATACTTTAGAAGTATGCATACCTTACTGCTTGCTTCACTTACTCTCGGTCTCTCTCTCTCTCTCTCTCTCTGTCTGTCTGTCTGTCTGTCTGTCTCTCTCTCTCTTTGTCT
>RDPX01000140.1:276450-286567 GCA_003991215.1 Morbakka virulenta | reverse complement strand
AAATCCTAGCGCCAAACGAGTATACTAATAGGCACAACCGTGTAGGTCAGTATATTCATTGGAAAGTGTGTAGCTACTATGGAATTGAAATTGTTGAAAAATGGTACGAACACCAACCCTTACCAGTAATAGACACCCCACAAGTAGCCATATTATGGGATTTCCCAATAAGAACGGACCTGACGATTCAGGCTAACAGACCGGACATTGTCATAAAGGATAAATTGACGAAGCAGTGCCAGATGTTTGACATGAGTGTCCCATCCGATAACAACATTACTGCCAAGAAGTTTGAAAAGCTTGGTAAATATAAAGACTTAGAAATCGAGATCAGTCGGATGTGGAACATGAGAACGAAGATAATACCGGTTATTGTAGGACCCCTTGGTATGGTGAAGAAAGGAACTCGAAAATACGTCGATTTAATCCCGGGAAATATTCAATTGCCAGAAATCCAGAAAATAGTTTAGACATACATTCTCAGAAAAGCACTTTCTCTGTAAAGGAATCGAAAAACTAGAAAACTAGAAAACATACATCAACGACATAATACCTCAGGTTATGAGTAATATCCCGGTGTTACATAGTTCCCAAACGTTACACACTCTATAGAAAATTTGAAAAGACATAATAATAATAACAATAAAGAAAGAAAAGAAGTGTATCCTTGTAGATATTGCTGTTCCAAATGATGCCCGAACTGCAGCCAAGGAAGAGGAGGAAATTGATAAATATTCGAAATTGGCTCGAGAGGTATCTCGTCTCTGGGACGTGAAAACATTGGTGATACCTGTTGTCGTGGGTACTCTCGGGTCCGTAACAGAGAGGCTCTCCCCTTATCTTACCATGGTAGGCGTCGGGTTGTCGTTTGAAACGATACAGAATGCAGCTCTTCCAGGGAGTGCACATATTTTGAGAAAGGTGCATAAAAAGTCAGATTAGAGGATCTGGTGACCCCAGGGCCTCGGAGAGGTCCCGGTGCCAGAAAAAGACCGGTGGTAAATCCGAGAAAATTCTTTCCGCGTAACAATAATAATAACAGTAGTAATAATAATAATAATAATAATAATAATAATAATAATAATAATAATAATAATCTGTTACGATTACTTAAAGTCAAACTGGAATCTACGAAAAAGTCATTTTTCTTTAACGGTGCTAATGTTTATATATATTCCTTTTAATATAAGATGTATTGAAATTATAGACGAATTTTTAAAGGCCTTAAATGATTTTATTGCAAAGTGATTTTAATAGTTCTGTTAATATGTACATATGAATAAATAGTGAGTTTTTGTTTGAGTTTGTTTTCTGTTGTTTTCTGTTGTTTCTGTTCTTGTTTTTTGGGGGGGTTTTCTTTGCTTTTGGGGTTTTTTCTGCCCTCTCAGATTTATAGACTTTATTTTCATTTTTTTAATAGGTCTCGTTGGGAGAACAGAATGTCAAATTTACTGATTACAATTTATCTGTATAAAACTTATCTACTAATAATACCCATAATAATAGATCCCTAAAGACCACTCTATTGAATTTTAATATTTCCCTTAAAACACACGGAAAGGCATCTCATTGATGACTTTGCACCAATAAATGCATCAACAACTTCTGAAGAGTTATTACCAACGGTGTAAAATTCTGGCTCTGAAGGAAGAAGAAGGAAAAAAACCCTCCTTATCTGACTAGAGTTTCTGTTAATGTTATTTGATCAAGTAGTCGTAGAAAATTTTGATTTGTTGCATATATGGGCTTACCCAAGACAGATTTCAGTTTATATCTGCTAAAAAGTGTGCTGATTATAATATATGATATTCAATAATACGTGCTTTAGTTAGTTAAAAGTGTAGTACTGCTTGCACATAAATATAAAAAAGCGAAGAACAGCAGAACTGAATTTACGCAAGCATGAAAAAAAACTACATTGATTTCAGAGAAAGTACCAAAAATTTAAAATTTTTTTGGCAAAAATGTAGAGACCCCGAAATCCCCCTTCCTGAGGCCAGGGTCCCTTAACTGGTATTATTCATTTTAAAAAAATAAAATATATGCACCAGTTCAAATAATTAAAATCTGTAAAAGCATAAAAAATGAAAAGAGATATAAATATATTCGTTATTAATACCAGACATAATACCACATTTACTCGCAATATCTAAGCACAGCATTTATATTCTTAAGGTAAAAATAAGTTAAAAGTTGAAGGGTTTTTCAGCATTAGAAAACCACGAAATATAATAATTATATCATAAAGCACTAAAATTTTGACAAAAATAGTATAAAGCACAGTATTAAACGAGTTTAGTTCTAAAATTTCTACGAAATTTTGATTTTAATTTTATGAAACATAACTTGCGTCTTTCTCTAGACCTCGAGACCTGAACAAAAATGTGGAAGGATGCTTGATTACACTCGTCGTTTGCCTACCTAAAAACAAGTACTCTGTACCTTCTCCAACTATAATAATCTACCACTTTTTAAGAATAACAAGCTGGGATACCCAGATTCTCTTACCTTTTATCAACAGCTCACATTAAAGATGTTATTCTTGTTTAATTCCATAAAACATTATGTGGTACTCCATAACTAAGCTGTTTATCTTAATTCTTTACTGAGACAGGTGAGGGTCAATGACCTGTTTCATAATTTGAACCACTTACTTGGAACAGACAGTGTATCCTCTTCAGAGTTTACTGAAGAACTTAGTCTTGCAAATAATCCAGCATTCACCTAATATTATAAACATGTGAATTATAAATATGAAATATGCTAAAATATTGTGACTGCTTGGATGAAAGTGCCATAGACCGGTGCTTTTGGCCCCTAGTGGAAATATAAAAATCTGATAAGCTGGTATTTACTTGTGTTGACACCAGTTCGTCCTCCAATTTCATAATATTTCCTTTTGTTTCAGCTTTTAACACCATTTTATGCAATAGACCGAAAAGATAAAATTTAATCACAAGAAAGAGTATTTTTTTCTGAAACCGATGAACGATTGTTGTCTTTTTATGTAACCTCGATCCCTAGTTGAAATCAAGTGTTTTTGGAAGACTAATTTCCTGTTCCTTTTGTAACAAGTTGGAAAATCAAGCTTTGTTTTACACAACTTTGAGATGATAACCTTTGCAGCTATTTAATTATTTCAAGTTTTAGAATTTTCTTCAAATCAATGTTCAACCATAATTAGGTTAATAAAACAAGCCAAATTCTCGTATTATTCATCAAACCAAAATCTAATATATCACTTTCATTCTATTATTAAAAATTTTGGGCGGGTTTAACGTCATCCCCCGCCCTTCCCCGATGATTGGGGCTCAGACTGTGCCCTTCAGGAGGACTTTGTTTTGGCAGTGAGGAATTTCTTGGCCGGATGCCCTTCCTGACGCCAACCAATGGCTTTTTCTTTTGTTAAGACCCAAATTCTCCTCGCCCGTTTCCCCGAGAATCGAACCGACTACCTCTTGGTTACTCTGCAACTGCACTAACCATTACGTCAAAGAAATATTCAAAGGATTTAATAATTTCGAAATTTGCTGGGAAATGCGCCATATAATTTATTTTCGACATTTAGTAATATTCGACACATAAATATAACAATTTCCTTTTTATTTTTCATAACATAAAAATCATATCATTCGATTGATCGATATATCTGAATGCATTCAAGAACTGATCGATATTTCATCTGAAATATTTTTGAAACATATCTTTATAGCATTGTCATTGACAACGAATCTTCCATTTGATCTCAAGACACTATCTTTCCTGATATCACTCTCTTTGCAGGTAGAGTTAACTCTGATGGATTGGGGTAGTTTTTGACTCGTTTTAAGACAGGAAAGCAGTTAACTCTGAAGGATTGGAGAACGGTTTGACTCGTTTCAAGACAGGAAATTACTTTGGTTGAGTTACTTTTTTCAAATAAAACAACAATTTTTATGTCATTTTAATGATTCCGCTGATTTTGCGTGCAGCTCAGTCGAATTAATGAAGTAGATTCAAAACCACGTCAAGCCAAAATCTACCATTATTGCTTCTAAAGTGACCTAGTTGCAATCGTGTTCTATCAAAGTTGTTGTACTTTATGTAACTCCCAGTTATTTAGCAGCCTGTATGCGCTAGCTCCTTGCATAAAGATAATGCTTGGTACATTTACCAATGCACTAAATTCTCTCTACTTGTTTTGGGGATGCTGAGGTCCACATCTGAAGTTTGAGTTTCATCTGGGGTTTGATCTGGGACGAAATCCCCCCAAACCAAAGCGATTTCAGCCCAATATGAAATTAGGAAAGCATTTGGGAGTACCTACTCTCACCCACTCTCTGTAACATCTTTCTGGAGAGGATCATAAGTGACGCACTTGAAGACCATAAGGAAACAGTCAGCATATGAGTCAGGACTGTAATAAACTTAAGCTTTGCCGATGACATCGATGGCTTGGGAAGTACAGAAGAGGAGCCTGTAAGACTAGCGAAGAGCCTTGATACGATCTCTCTGTAAGGCCTATGGCATGCAGATCAGTGCAGAGAAGAAAAACGGATGACCAACATCACCAATGGCATCAGGAATGACATCAGGATCGATGGAGAAAAGCGGGAAATCATCGGCAATAAACTCAGATGAGAGATCTAAACCTGAAATGCTCTCCAGGATTGCACAGACCACAGCAGCACTCACGAAACTCAAATTTATCTGAAATGACAAGAACATTGAACTGGCATCGAAGATCAGACTGATGCGCTCACTGATCATTTCAATCTTTTTTTATGCTTGTGAATCATGGACTTTGGCAGCAGACATTGAAAAAAGAATACAAGCAACAGAGATGAGATGCTTCCGAAAGCTCCTTGGCATCTCCTACAAAGATCACCAACGAGGAAGTGAAAAGGAGGATAAGGCCTGTCATCAGACCTTACGAAGAACTCTTAACCACAGAAAGAAGTGGTACGACCATGTAACAATATCACATGGACTTGCAAAGACAATCTTGCAAGGGATGGTTCAAGGAGGAAGAAGGAGAGGATGACAGAAGAGGAGATGGGAGGATAAAGGCCCAGAGTGGACACACTGCACTTTGTTTAAAGTCCTGAGAAAAGCAGGAGACCGATATGAGTGGAAAGGAGTGGTTGCAAGATAATCAGTTTTTTTAAAATTCAAATTAAAAGTAAGTTATTTAGCGTGTAATGCGCAAACCCTTATTTCAGTGTCTTTGAAATGCCCAAGTCTGTTTTCGTTTTGCCTTATGTGGATATTGTTTCTCAAGCATGGTCATGACAAGGCTTTTTGTTTGAAAAACCCAAAAGAATATTCATTTTTATGCTGGAATTTTTTTGTCGTTCTTTTAACATTTTTTATAAATTTTTTGTCATATTTTTGACTTTTTTTATACATTTTGACTTTTTTGTCGTTTTTGTGACATTTTTTGACATTTTTGTCATTTTTATGACATTTTTTGTCATTTTTATGACATTTTTTATCATTTGTATGACATTTTTTGTCATTTTTATGACATTTTTTGTCATTTTTATGACTTTTTTGTCATTTTTACGAAATTTTTTGTCATTTTTATGACATTTTTTATCATTTGTATGACATTTTTTGTCATTTTTATGACATTTTTTGTCATTTTTATGACTTTTTTGTCATTTTTACGAATTTTTTGTCATTTTTATGACATTTTTTATCATTTGTATGACATTTTTTGTCATTTATATGACATTTTTTGTCATTTTTACGAAATTTTTTCATTTTTATGACATTCTTTGTCATTTTTATGACATTTTTTATCATTTGTATGACATTTTTTGTCATTTTTATGACATTTTTTATCATTTTTATGACATTTTTTGTCATTTTTATGACATTTTTTGTCACTTTTATGACATTTTTTACCTATTTTTGACATTCTGATTAGGCTCTATTTACTTGGTTAAAAATAAGATTGATTTCCTTGGCATTATTAAGATGTTTATAAAATACTTAACTTGACTTCCTTCTCTGTGCGAAGTGTTGTTTGCTAAATTCGATTTCTGACCTTAGTCTTTTGTCCATCACTTTCTCCCACAACCTCCGAGTATCGCATATCATTTATATTCCCCTGTATTTCCCACACTTTCGCGCATCCCTTTTTTCCTTATAAGCCGGTATCAACACACTCTTCTACGTCAAGTATTTCTTTGAATAGCCGTGTTAGTAGCTTCAAACATGGTTCTCCTAAGCAACGCCAAGCTTCTATTGGGATATTATCTCATGGCTTCTTTTACTTATTTCTTTTTAGTCCTATTTATAACCTCCTGCTTCCGATCTGCTTCAATCATTCTATGTTCTCTTGAGTTTTCCAAATTTAACAATCCTTGAAAATACTCCTTTCACCTCTTCAAAATATCTTCCTCGATTGTTAACAATTGTCCATTTTTATCTCCTATCACCTTTATATGCTGGATATATTTTCCTGAACTGTTCTTTTGTTTGGAAATTCTGAGCAGCTCGTTCTCGCCTTTTTTTGAGTTTAGTCGGTGATATAGCCTAACCTTAGCCTGATCTCAATTACTCTATGTTTTGTCTCCCTTCTAGCGGTAATATATGCCTGCTTGTCTTGTGTTTGATCAAATCTCTTCTTCGCCTGTTTCTTTCGTTTTATACTGGCTTTAACGGGTTCTTTCCACCACCAGGTCTCTGCTTCTCTGGTGATGTCCTGATGTCATACCTAGAACCGTTTGTGCTGACTCCCTTATTTTGTCTGTTATCTCTTGCCAGTGCTCCAAGATATTCTCATCGAAGTTTATAATTTCCTGTACTTCCCGATTTAACATTCTCCGGCACTCCTTTAATCTCCACCATTTGATTTTCGGTGACCTGATCACCTTTTTATGCTTCTTTACTCTGATATTGAGTTTGCAAATTGCAACTTTGTGTTGAGGAGCAACACATTCTCCTCCAAGAACTTTGCAATCAACTACTTCTTTCAAATCTATTCTTCTATATAAGATATAGTCAATCTGCGTGACTCTTACACCACTCCTGTATGTTATTTTCTGGTCCACTCTCTTTATAAAGTATTTATTTAAGAATGGTAAAGGAATACTCTTTGCAAAATCAATGATATTTTGGCCACCCTCATTCCTGTTTCCATATCCGTATCTCCCAGCCACTTATTCATCTCCTACATTTCTTTCTCCAACATGGCCGTTCAGGTCTGCACCAATGATAATTTTTTCTCCATGTGGTATTCTCATTACTACGATATCCAACTCCCTCCAGAACTTCTCTTTTTCTTCTACTTTGCTTCCGCACTGTGGTCCATAGGCGCTAAGAATATTTATCAGAACTTCACTAGCATACAAACTTTAAGCTCATGACTCGGTCCGACATTCTCTTGACTTCTAGTACACTCGAGGTATACGCTTCCTTCAGGATAATGCCTACGCTATTCTTGTTCTTATCAATCTCAAGGTAGTACAGCTTGTACCCTTTGTCTAATGCTCTTACTTTACCTCCTTTTCACTTTGTTTCCTGCATGCATAGAATGTTAATTCTCCTTCTCTCCATCAAGTCAACCAGCGCCCTACCTCTTCCTGTCAGCGTTTCTACATTAAGTGTTTCTGCAGTGATCATTTTCTTAAGTGGCTTCCATTTCTCCCTTTTCTTCCTCACTCTTCATCATCCTCCTCTTTCCTACAGTAGTAGTCTGTTTTCCATATCCAATCTGCTGAGAGCTGGGTATGGCAGTCGTTTGTAACCCTGCCCTCGACCGTTCCGGTATTTTTATTTTTGAGTTAATCCGCTTCTTATTTGTTCGGCATTTTGGTTTTCTAGCTGCATGCCATTGCTGACGCTAACCACAGTTTTAAGCTGTGTACCTTGCCTTTACCTAGTGGGTATATACTGTAAGGCAGGAGCAGATTTCTACCTCAAGGTTTACTCTTGAAGCCTGTCCCAAGGTTGGGTATAGCCGCAAGGCAGCGGAGGTTTGGAATCAGGTTTCCTTTCTTGGCTGACGGGGTCCATCTCCCAGAAGCAACTGTTTATCTGGTGCCTGTGATCCGCCCTTTGCCCCATCTCCTGTCAGTAGGATCAGTCTCGCCAGGTGAAGGCCAGGAGCTTAACTTGGTCGTTAGAGGCTATTTGAGACGCACGATATGAGACTTTTCATAGGTAATAGGAGCTCACCCAATTACCAGTCCCGGCATTTACGATCTTGAGACCGCATAAAAATATAAATAAAAGCATAAAAAATGTTTACAATATTAGAAAGGATAGAAGATACATGTTAAAGTATTCAATAAAACGAGTATAAATTTGTGTTTGTATCTGGCTTAGACTGTACTAAATAGGTATTCCAATGCTACGAATTGCTACATTGAAAGAAAGGTAGGAAAGGGCACGTAACTCAACTTAATATAGCAATTTAAAGGCCTTGGTAAATATTACAACAACCTAGTATGCGTGACAAGAGAAAGATAGCATTTTTTTATCATGCAGACATTTTTTCTTTACAGAAATGGTTACACAATCTGTATGTCTTGAGAGTATTATTTCAAATAGAAAGAAAAATCAGACTTTGTATGCACTGATAGGGTAGAAAGTAAATGAGCGATTTAAAAATGTAATAATGTACAGCTTATTTGTACTGCTACTACTTTTTGTAAGGTAAAAGGTATTACGTTTTAATTGAAACTATTAAAGAGTGACTTCTTCTTCTTCTTCTTCTTCTTCTTCTTGCGGTCTTGTTCCATCACTAAGACGGATCGGCCGCTCGACACAGTCTCCGTCACTTTCCGCGCTCCTTGTAGTCCTCCAGATCTGCTCCAACTTGCCTCATGTCCTCTCTTATAACATCTCTCCATCTCAGCCTCTGCCTGCCTCTGCTCCTTTTCCCTTGGACTCTCGCTTGCCACGCTTGTTTTATCGGGTTCTCTTGACTCCTCCTCATCACGTGCCCATACCATTTCAACCTTGCTTCTCTTGTCTTGTTGGTATGTTTGTGACCTAAAGAGTGACCTATATTCATTAATAGCGTCTCACTCTATTAGCACTCTAGTCTTTCGTAATCGTTCAATGTTACCATAAACTACTACTTACTCACATTCAAATAATTGAACTGAATATAAATTAAGTTTGTTCAATTTACATTCAAAGATATAACAAAATTAATAAATGATCACCTTTTAAAAACAAAAAGCCAATAACCACAATTTAAACTTTAAGGCAATAATAATAGTGCACCCTTTTTCTGGTCACGATAATAATGATAGTAATATCTAAAATGAAACCTCAAAATAGTAACAGCAGTGTGCATATTTATGGTCATAATAATGATGACAGTAATAGCTGCGATCAGTGTTGGTTATCTCAGTTGTTATATTAATCCTTGAAAAATGAATATAATATATCAAAACGCAAAAAAGACATAAAATACGAGAAGATCAATTAAGATAAAGGAACTTACTTACTTACTTACTTAGGCTCATCCGATTCCTTGAGGTCACGGTGGAATTTTGACATAGTTTGCACGCCAGTGGTTTCTGTCGAACATTGCTACCTTCAGTTCATCATCATTCAGTCCAGTTTCAGAATTAATGAGATGTTTCAATGTCAGATAAGGACGACCAACTCTTCGTCGTTCCTCAGGTTGCCATAGTAAGAGATGGCCCGCAGGTTCCTTGCTACGAACCACGTGACCAGCGAGTTTTAGACGACGAGATTGTACTATCTGAGTGATGGGTGGTAATATACCATAAAGCTGTCTGTTACTGATATGAGCCTGCCACGGAATCCCGTAAATCCTACGTAACATTTTCGTATAGGTTCCATCTAATTGACGACTGCGAGATTTGTTGAGGCTCCAAGATTCAGAACCATACAACAAGATCGTTTCAACACATGCTTTGAAAACTTTAGTTTTTGTTTCTTTTTTCACATTGGATTTCCAAACACGTTGGAGAGAGTGTAGCGTTCCCCAAGCTTGACCGATCCGGACAGTCATATCATAGTTTGTATTGCAATAGCTACCAAGGTATTTAAAATCATTCACTTTCTCTATCCTGATATTGTTAGAAGTGAAGAGTTCAGCGTCAGAAGACGGGTTGATATGCATATATTTTGTCTTAGATGCATTCAA
>RDPX01000140.1:243659-259245 GCA_003991215.1 Morbakka virulenta | reverse complement strand
AGCAGATCAAGAAAAAGAGGGACAGAAAGCGTGCAAGACACCATAAAATGCAAGACATACGGATCGCCCCTCCAGGACCCTCCGTAGGAAGGTTCTTCCTCCTGGGTTGGTCATCAGCCAAAGTTCAAGCACCTCAAGACGACCTGTCCTGTGTGGTTGGGCCCTATAGCTGTAGACCCGTCCAAGGAGAGACCAGAGCTCTACACGTGATATTAGCCAAAAGGCCGAGAAGAAATATATTAAATTCAGTATTAAACAGAAGGTATAAACAAGGTCCTTTAACATTCCTTGTTGCTTTTTATCTAGGGACTTTATCTGTATTGCCCTGTTTCGCTTTTGTTATTTGGACGTAATTTCGCCCGTTTTAGCATTTTCTATTGCTTTAATTGCAGGAAGTGTTCCAAATAACTCTCTTCTTTTGTATTTGAAGACGTTCTGCTCATATCCTTTCTATCCTAATACTGTTGGGATTAACACACAAGGAAGTCTTCCTAAAATCAACCCTTGTTTTCTCGAAACTGTCCAGCTCTTCATATTTCTTTAATCTAATATTTTTTTTCTACTTCGTGTGATCTGGGCTACTTAAAGTCTAAAGGGAATTCATTTCTTTGGTCTCAAGCTTTCTCATCTTCATAGGTTTTCATATTGTGGCTGAAGCCATTGTCTGGGACTTCCAGTTACAAAATTATTCAGTAAGAACAGATAATCAAATTTTTTCTTCTTAGTCACTCATTAACTATAAATATTTGAAATATGCCTCATAAAAGATTTTCTTGAGACCCATTTTCCTTCTAGGCCCACCCATTTTTAACCCAATGAGAATTTTGATAGCTTATTTATTAATAGTATGTATAGCTTTGCTCATTTATT
This sequence comes from Morbakka virulenta, assembly GCA_003991215.1. Taxonomy (NCBI): domain Eukaryota; kingdom Metazoa; phylum Cnidaria; class Cubozoa; order Carybdeida; family Carukiidae; genus Morbakka; species Morbakka virulenta. The sequence continues at coordinate 258,375 of RDPX01000140.1, read as the reverse complement.
TTCAAGCATCATTGTTTGTTAATGAAAAACTCACGCCGCATCCATTCCCTTGAGATTCTTTTTCTTGTTGTGTTTTTCTTAGAATAGTTTTTGTTAGTTCATTTTTTTGCTATTTGCTTTGTTTTTATAAGTTTAAATTTTCAATCCTCAAAATGGCTTTATATTGTACACCAGTTGATTAATTATAAGCAATTCTGTCATGTATATTGGAATAATAATAAATCTTATATTTTTGAAGGAAGACATTCAACTATCCTAATCCTTCAAAGGTATGAAATAAAGTTCCCTCAAGATTCTCCAAGATTTCACTCTTTTTTTTCTCCAAATTGGTGACTGACGACTGTTAAGGTAAGTTTATTTTGATAGCATTCCTACAATATTAATTTAACCCAATAAAGTTTTGCACAAAAATTTTATATTTCAATTTTAGATAAGGCAAGGCTAAGGTATATTAATAAATTTATAAACCTGGGTAGTTTATTTTAACAAGCCTTTAGGTTCGGAAACAACAAAGACAATGATATAACAAAACAAGATTTAGAGCTTAAATGTAAAAGCATTTGATCCACCCTTTTTATTCAATATTTTTCCATGCTAGACCTTTACCACCATTAGTCTTTTGCCCATGTAGACACTTGATTTAAATCTTGATAAAATGTTTTAGAGATTTTGCTTCGCCATGCTAAACAATTCTCCTTAGCGTATAAGTTAAAGTTACCATAGACAGTTTCATTAACAAATAAACTCTGTTATTGCTTTATAGTATTGAATCCTATATTTTTAGGTAATAATGTATCTGTTTTACTTATTTTGAGAGCGGGCAGAAAAGGAGTTAGGATAGACTCCTCTGTTCTCGGCATTGACTAGTGCCATGTCAGATTCTGGCATGGACTAGTGCCATGTCAGATTCTGGCATGGACTGTCACAGCATTAAGCAACAGCTTGTCCACACCTCCTGCATCGAACATTTCCCTATTGATCCTAGAAACATCTGCCTTTGCATCTGCCTCTGCCTCTGTCTTTCTCTAATTCTTTTTGCCTTTCAATCTTCCTGTTAACACCTGATATCCTATTCCTTTCGGCGTTTAAAACCAAGAAACTACATTGTGTCTACATTTTTAATTGCATTATTTTTCTGTTATTTTTTACGAATCCTGACAGTAAACGAGGATAAAAAACCCCAATGAATCAGTATCTGATCTCATATTTGCATACAAGAAAAATATTTCGATCCATAGACTTTCTGTTCATTCAATCTGTCACTCTTGCCTCCTTTTTCCACTTATATTCTCGTTAATATAACATGCCATTCCACCTATTCCATTCCTATGATAACCTTTAAATTTTTTAATCTCTTTCAATATGGTAAAAGTCGTGATTATCAAGATAGCTCTTGTTGAGAATGTGTGTTTCTAGCTAGGTAATGATATCAATAGTTCTGTTTTAATCGAAAAAGCAAGTAAGGAGTAATTAAACAAATCCTTGCTGTTTTGGTGAGCTATTTTTGTTCGCATTTTTAGGAAAATAATTGTAACCTCTGGAATACCTTTGATGTCTACACAAAATAACAATATTATAACATGAGATCGGTATTCCCTTAAAAGTCTAACTTGCCTATATATTGATAAAAAAAGCGATAAAAATGCATAGATTTCTTTAAAATTACCCAAAGCAGATCTTTCAAAAGTAACTGTAAAGGCATCAGGAGATGTGAAACAATGTTTACGAATGCAAAAGCTGAGAAATACCACAGTAAAAATAAACCCCAGTGGTACGCCTGCTCTCTCCGTCGTCATTTCGATCTGTGCTTTTCTGGATATGTCTTCACTGGTTACTCTCACTTTATATTTAATTTTCAATTACTTCTGAACAGGACCCAAAGTGTTAATTGCTGAGCCTACTTTATGTCTGGATAGCATTTAATAATGCCTGTATTTACTGCATACTTTCTCGTTACTAAGTGATTGTTTTGTTATTACTGAACTGTAGAATACCTTTATAGTGATTTTCTTTTCTAAACAAAAGTCGAGAGCAAAATTGTTGAAACCTACAACATGCTGAATTAATCGTATAAAATTTACTAATTTACAACAGTATTTCCAAGTACTTTTAACAGAAAAAATAAATATGGAAGTATTTTAAAATACTCACTTTTTCCTCTAGAGCATGGTCTTGATTGCACGTACAAAACTGCAAAAGAAAAAAGAGTGTAAGATTACAGATCGTTTTCAAATATTCTTCTGTACTTTGTTGGTCCTCACCCTGCCTTTCCTTAAAATTCCTTGATTATTATATGCCTTTTATTACTCTTCTTTGTCATTCGTCCTGCGTCCATCATTCTTACTTTCGTATGTCGTTTTATCTGCAAACCTCTGCGTGTGTGTGTGTGTGTGCTGCTCGTTGTGTTGTCTGTTAGTATTTTCCTGCTGCTTGTTTATGCTTGTGTGGTTTCCTCATGGTCATTAATTTAGTCAATACCATCTTTGGCTCCGAGTGTTACACTATAATACTATATGTAAATATACATATTTATATATATATATATATATATGCGAACACAACCAGTGAAAAGTCCAGTTAATCCAAAATTATAACAGGAAACAAAGCATAGGGATTAACTAACAGAATTGATTAAAAAAGAGTTAAAATATATTTATGCAAATTTTCGTAAATCTACAGCTTGCTTCATCAGACAACTACTCTCTTTTGAACAAATTTTCAAGTATCTACATATAAACAAATTATAAGCATAATTTCCTTAGTAACGTAATTATGCTTTTAATTTGTTTATATGTAGATACTTGAAAATTTGTTCAAAAGAGAGTAGTTGTCTGATGAAGCAAGCTGTAGACTTACGAAAATTTGCATAAATATATTTTAACTCTTTTTTAATCAATTCTGTTGGTTAATCCCTATGCTTTGTTTCCTATATATATATATATATATATATATATATATATATATATATGCTCTTTGTGTTTTGATTGATCGTATCAATCATTTTGGAAAATATTTGGATACCCAATTTTAGTTTTTGCATATATCAGGAAATTTTTTTCGCTACTTGGTGAGGTGACGAACAATTTCCCACCTTTTGAGATAATTCTTGACTTTGTAGTCTCAGTGGAAGCCACATATATAGGAAGCTTAGCATGTCATGGATCGTAAGCTTTCTCTGAGCCCCTTTTTCCAGAAAGTCACGAGAAGAGTCGTGCGGATGGCAGAGCACTGCTGCACAGAAAATCATACTTTTGATTCAGAAAATAAAAGGAATCTGGACAAGGAAAATGGAACAGGAAAATAAAAGAAACACTTTTTTTCTTTACAGCGCAGAAGTCACTGCAGCAGTATATCTTACACCCTTCTAGTAATATGAGTGCCAGCACAAAAGAAAGATACACAACAAATACAACATAGATGTGGCGCAAAGAAATGCTAGTAGTACCAAGCAAAAGTAATGTAGAATGAGCCACAATCTTTATTTGAAAGAATCCGTCCAACAAGTAGGCTGGGATGAAAGGTGATCATGCTCTGTTAAAAAATTGGATTAATTCACGATCCTTTTGGCTAGCGAATGAACTGAGTTTCCAGATCTAGGAGTGAATTGGAAGAAGCGAGACAAGGAAAAGGAAAAAAGGTTGGATGACCGAAAAGATTCAATTATCTTTTGCTATTTATCTGTCTATTTTGCAACAATTATTTTAGGCAAAATCTTGTATTGCATCACTTAATCAAAAAATGTACTGTGCTCCATCTGCTTTTTTCTTTATAAGAAAAAGGGAANAAAAAAGTGAATATGAGAGACTGAGATGAGGTACTGACCCATCCCTGATGCAAATATATTAAGACAAAGAGCTCAACGAGGACCTATAGACACCTGTATTTCCCACTGGTTAAAAACAAACAAAAAAACCCCAAAATTTTCATTAGTAATTTAAATATCCCATGTGAAGAGCTGATTTGTATTCATTTATAATTGTTATCATATTCAAATGTGACATTGGTATGAGGTATATTCTTGATTACATAAAAATTACGTAAAAATAGATATTATATTCTATAAATTCTATATATTAACATAAAGTTACGGAAGATGGTAGGTTTGTTTAAACTATCAGTAACTATTAGTAGCATCAGTTTTGTTCAGATTGTGATCTCCTGTTGTCCTTTACTGTTCTTACTTTCTATTCTTCCTGTACATTAAAAAGCCTTTCAGCTAACGTAGAATTTACTTTTCTACATCAAAATCTTTTTGAGACAATTTTATAGACAAAAAAATTAATCCTAAGGTTGTTTATCTGCAAATTCTTAAAGGCTAGAAAAGTTGATTACAAGAATAACCTTGCACGTTCTAGTTTCATTTAAAAAGCCTCTAATTAGTAGAACCCTGAAGATTAATATTAGCAAATTAGTTGTAAATGGTGAAAGCTGATATGCATGATGGAAATTACAATACCTCGTGACACGTTCCTACATAGGTAAACTGGATAACAAAATATATTTAATACCTTTTCTAACATAGTTCAAAAACGCTTCTGCTGAATACAGTAAACATTAACAATATAGTCCCATCCAATTTTTTCAGATAAAATGCTAAAATTTGAAGAAAAGAAATTCTTTCCCAATAATGGGACCATACTTACCTGCAACAAACAAGATTGCACAAAACAACAAGTGTACAGTTATCCTCCACATCATCTTATTCCCAGTTGCTGTGCTATATATATTTATATATTTTTATCTTCTGTAAAACCTGAAACGTGATATAATCTATAACGTTTATTGTATTATATTCTGGTAAAATCTATCATCTGTTTTCTTTGTTCTTCCTGCTATGTATTACACGGTCAATTCTACTCTTTTGATCTTTGACTCTATAACCAGCCTTTCCAATTTAGCTGGATTTTTCGTGAAGGATATCACGACTAATTTTTTCTTTAAAGTCTGAAAAAAAATCATATGAATCTATTTAATTCCTTCGAAAAATCGTTCTCCAACTAATTTTGATTTGAATGTTGATTTTTAGTTTGTGCCTAAATCCATCCATTATCCGTTGTTACAAGTTCGTCCATACAATATTGTACATTTTTATCCATACCAGAACCCAAACATTCTTGACTTGCTTAGCGGATAAATACTATCTAGAAAGTAAACTTTTTTTATCAGTGTTTTCCGAATTCGTACCATAAACTTTATTTTTGCAGAGATAACCTTTGTGGGCTTTTTACTATTCTCAAGGTCATATATATTGTATTTGCTAACAAGCTGTCAATTGAATTCTGGTGCTACAGCATACTTGATATCAAGTTCCCAATGAACCGTGAAATAATAAATGAACCCATTTTTATTGGCCATTTTCTAGTGCCTTGGCCTAAATAAAAAGAAATATATATCTTAAAAATAAACATGTTGTTTGTACACCATTTTTCTGCAGGATATTGGAACTTAAACATAGGAATTTAGGAAGAATATGATGTCTTCCACCTTCCGCGGATACACGACAACAAAATAACTTGGACAAGTTACATGTGGAGTTTCAAAACAGTGATGATTTTCCAATGAAATGTTAACTTTTAAAGCACCTCTCATTTCCTATATTATATCTCTTTATTTAAACCAAATTCAATTTTGTTTGTGTTCTAAGGATCGAGCACTTATAGAAAATCCTTTATCATTTAAAACTAAAATCCAAACATTGATCAAAGCCTTGGAGGATGATTTCACATCTTGGTGGAACTACAAAGATTTGTTTGCGGGACCTACGTATATCGGTGCTACGCCATCGCTTGTGCAAAAAGCATTTGCTAATACAGGCTCAGGTGCCAGATTAAAAAGACTACTTATTAGAGCCCTGAGAGGGTTTAAAGTTCGCTTGTCAGTTATCGGTGGATCTATTTCAAAAGGTGCGCCTTTCTCGGAGCAAGGATTAGAAAAAAGAATACATTATTATGCTATTGAACATTGGTGGAACAATATTTTTTACCCTAATACTGGTTCTAGGATGATAGCAAGATGTGCATGTTTAGGAGGCGCTGGTACTGATTACTTTTCATATTGCCTGGATGCACATTTAGAAAACACGGCAGAACCAGAACTTGTACTATGGGAATTAGCCGCAAATGACAGGGGGAGATTTTCAGATAAGCCGTATCCTCCTGCTCAGCCCTTAGAAGAATTTACGAGAAATACACTACGACGGGCTTCCAAACCACCACTTATATATCTAAACTTTTTTCGTGGGCATGATTATATGGGGAATGGAAGGTGCCTTAATTTTGAAGATGATGGAGGTACGTTAATTGCCAAGTATTATGGTATCACTTCAATAAGCTGGAGAAATTTTGTCTGTGACAATATTGGCTTAAAGAAACCTTTATTTACTTTACCTGAAATATTCAGTCCAGATAATTTTCATCCAAGTATACTTGGTCATGCTCAGATGGCATTTCTTGTGATAAACTACCTCCGTAATCTGTTTCTACGAACTCTGCGTGAATTAGGTCAAACATGTGATAATATAGAAGAATTTGCAATAGCTGTTGCAGCATTGGGTGAAACTCTACTTCCTCCTCCTCTCTATCATGACACTTCACCTGGTAGACCTTTATGCTTCACCTACTTACGGTATGATCAGTATGAACCGAATAGTACATTAGCTATTCATATAACAAGAAATGAAGGATTTAAGTTTAACATTTTCAAGGAATTCAAAATACGAACTGACAAATTAGGAGGCATGCAAACTAATAATTCAGAACAGTATATACAGTTCCAGGTATTAATTCCCAGACCGGTATTGCGTCTAGTTGTAACGTCTCATAGTCAATCAGGTGCAGGTCAGCTTTGGGTAGACAAAGATACTCCTGTTATAATGGAAACGGATGACTATCATATGGGAACAAAAGTAGAGATTATTGGAACAAATTTGTCACCAGGCAAGCACACGTTAAACGTTTTGTCGCTAGCTCACGGTTTTGTTGTTTGTAGTATTGCTGTTACATAGGTATAAAATATTGATTTGTAGCAGTAACTTTTTTAGTATAATTGTGTTTGAATTGAAACTGTGAATTTCTAAAAGTAATCATGCATTATTATACTTTATCAAATTAGTGTCTCAAGTTCTATACCTCAACTAATCAATGAATAATTTGTCAGTATTAATCAGTGGTTTCCTCCCGCTGTTCTGCTCAAATCTAATTTCCCTACTAAATTACTGCCAAAATATTGATAGATTTTTTCCATATCTCCGTGTACATGGAGATGCATTTATGAAACTAAAGCCTGTGAAGAGAATTTTGAACGATATAAAAGTGAGAAATATATGTGGACTAAACTGGGCTGAAAAAGGAATAGGTACAGCTATCGTAGCCATGTGCCCTACTAACTTGGGCTAGCAACACTACGTTGGTACTCAGATGAAGCTGCATCCATTCCTTTTTGCTTGAAATTAAAGAGTCTCCTCTTCACCAGTATTTTATTTTCACCATGTTATCTACCCTTCATCTGTGTTTGAATCTGTTGTTTCCATCTTTAATTGGAATGCTCTTTTCTCTGGGAGGCTGATGCTTATATCAGTCATTAGGATGGGATGTCCTATGATAGCAACCTGAGAAAATGATGGTGCACGCAGGAGAAAAAATATACAGAAGATGACCTGGTTAAGAACCAATGACTCAGTTGCTAGACACTTGTTGGAATAACAGTTAGTGAAAAATATACTTTTTTCACGTCTTTACAAGCCCTCATACATCTAACCCTGGAATGATGAGCCATATTTCTCATATCGCGCTTTGCTTCTTTTTGATTAGCTATTGCGGTGAAAGTGAAATGAATCCACCACTTTCCTATACATGGTTAGACACTGAAGTAAACAATTTACTGATAACAACACATGGTAACGATTTACACAAAAAACTAGTTGCACATTGTAATAAATATAGTTATGCCTGCTCAAACGTAAAAGTTAGGAACAATAGTTATCTTCAAAGTCATACGCCCTTTGGTTTAAAACATATATTTATTTTTAAATATTTTGAAATAAATACTTGACAAAATAAATAATCCAAAAGCGAAAATAAAAAATAAATATTTTTACCTTGTCTACCTGGCCGGATTAATTTCATTGATAAGTATAGTCCTTCTTTTCCATTCTTCACAATCTTTCTTTAGAGTTTCCAAGTCATCTTGTGGGCAGCCAGACTCCTCACAGAGCTGATTATTTACGCCTTTGATGGTATTCCTAGACATCTTATTCAACGTCGAGGTCTCCAAATTAAAGGATCGCTCATAACTTAGAATTTACCCCTCCGTTAATGGCCCACAAAACTTGTACGTCTCTATTAAGTACAAAACGTGAAGAAGGAAGTTCTGTGTACAATTTCTTGGTAGTGAGCAATGAAGGGGCATTAGAGAGAGCAGGAATGAAAAGAAAGTTGACGAAGGTAATTAGAAAAAGACAACTGCAGTTTCTGGGTCATAAAATGAGATGTGAAGGAATGAAAAACTTGGTGTTAACAGGGAAGACTGAAGGAAAGAAAAGTAGAGGAAGACAGAGACTGAAATTCATTACCAGCTTGAATAAGGGTCTCCAATTCAAGAGGAGTGACTGTGAAATGTTAGCACTGAGAAAAGAGAGAAAGAGATGGAGGACCAAGATCTCCAACGTCGAAAGGACAAGGAACTCAGATGAAGAAGAATTTCTTTGTGGGATTTTTATAAAGGAATTCTTTGAAATAATATGTAGTATTCGGGTATAAATACTGCTTATTCTACTTTCTAGTCTTTTGATGAGAGTCTCAAGGCTGAGTCTTTTACTGCAGAAAAGGAGGTACTTAAGAGCTGTACTTATCTTGTCTTTAATTCTTGATGTATATTGAACTTTAAAAAGACGTGTTTTAATGTTCAGTGACAGACTCAATGTGATTAAGACGTTCCTGGTCTGAAGAAGACTAAGGTATTGAAGCATTCTTGTCAATGGTCAGCCTCTGGAATCTGTCAACCAATACACCTACTTAGGAGTCCTCATTACTAATGATGACTGTAACGATTCACCTGAAGTTAAGAAGCGGATTGCTGTCGCCAAAAACGCAACATCAGCACTCACAACAGTATGGAAAAATAGATCAGTATCTAGGAAAACGAAAGTCGGGTTACTAAACGCACTGGTCTTTCCTATTGCAACCTTTGGTTGTGAGTCGTGGATTCTCAAGAAGAGTGACAGGAAGCGACTCCGCAGCTTTGAGATGTGGTGCTATTGAAGAGCGTTAAGGATAAGCTGGACTGAACGAGTAACAAACGAGGAAGTCTTGCGCAGAATACAGTGTCACAAGAGACTGCTCCCAACCACAGTGAGCCGAAGACTTTCATGCGTAGGTCACATACTAAGAAGCGACACCCTGGAAAAAGAACTGAGCCTTGGTATGGTTGATGGAACAAGAAAAAGGGAAAGGCCAAGGGATGCGGACAATGTAAGAGAAGAATCCGGACTTTCCATAGTACAAGCATACTGAGCAGCTCAGGACCGGGCTAAATGGCGAGCCATGACGAAAGAAGCCACGGCGGCTCAAACATGAGCCTTCCGTACATGATGATGATGATGATGGTCTGATTTTCTGAGTCGGAAATAACACTTAACTTGAGAAAAAGCCATAGGTTAGCGTCAGGAAGGGTATTTGCCCAAGAAATCCTCACTGCCAAACTCCCTATAAATGGTACCGTGGGAACCCAGTCCAGTAACTCGGAAAAAATTTCGTAAAAAATGTTGAAGAAAATAGATGCTGAATACTCCCCAAAATGGCTCATAAAACCATAAAAAGTATCTAAGTGACGCGCTTACATTTGGTGCTTTCAAGGATCCTCTGATACAATCTTATCAATTAAAAAAAATAAAACGAAATAAAACATACAGTGCATTATTATAAATTTTTCTTGGGTTTTTATTAGAGCCAAAAGTCTATTTTTAAACTAGTTTTAATTCAATGATTTTTTACAAGACTAGGACTTTTATTATCATGTAAACTGGAAACTTCTAGTAAACTCCTAGTGTGTAAAACATTTATCTATGTGATGGTGACGATTCAGCATGTGTTTCTCATTTTCTATGTCAATCTGAATTGAAATTGAGATAGCTCTATACCAATAACAATTTGAGATTAAAGCCAGTAGGTATGTATGTATATATATATATAAATATACATATACATAAATATATATATTAATGTGTGTGTGTGTGTGGCTGTCACCTTGGCATCAATAATCGTCTCCACTTTCTTCTCCTTCTACATTGCTTTTCGGGTTCTCACTAATGGGGGTCGCCATAGCGGACTCTCTTTTTTCATTTGCCACTGTCACCAGTGTCTGCCGCCGACAGACCTACTTTTTGTAGATCCTCCTTTAATGTAGGAATTCTATAATCTTCTTTCTGGTCTACCTCGCTTTTTTCTCCTTTTCGATACGCGATTTTCAACATACTCCTTATCCCTTCCTCACTATATGTCCAAACCACCCTAGTCTTGCTTCTTTCCCTTTTTCACCCAACCTAGCCTTCACCCTTAACTGACCTCTCACTGTCTCATTTCGTTTGCTGTCCCGTCTGGTCTTGCCCATTGCAAATCTCAACATTTTCATTTCATTCACACCTATCTTCTTTTCTTGTTGTTTCGTCATTGGTATTATTTCCAGGCTGTATAGCATCCCGGGTCTAACAACTGTTTGATGCACCTTCCCCTTGATTTTCCTTTGCATACATCTGTTACACAGGCACCCAATGACTTTCTTCCAGCTATTCCACCCTGTTTTTTCGCTCTTTTGTTTATTTCTCTATCACAGCCACTCCAGCCGCCACTCTTCTGGTATATTTTGTTCTGGTATTTTGTTAAACAGTTCCGTAATGAATTTCACTCCAGCATCCCCCATACTGATACATCCCTCTATAGGTAAACAATCCTTACCTACCGCTTTCCCTTTCTTCATTCTTTTCATAGCCATACTCACTTCCTCTCTGCTAATGCCCATGACCTCTTGTTCGATCTCGCGTGTCCTATCATCTCTTCTTTCCCTTGGTTTCTCGACATTCTCGGACTCAAAGTAGTCCCTCCATCTTGTTAAGATGTAATCTTTGTCCGTTAAAATTGCTCCATCCTCTCCTTTTATCATTTTCACATGCTGTATGTCTTTACTTTCCTGGTTTCTCTGCTTCGCTAGTCGATAAACCTCATTTTCTGAATCCTTTTTCTCCATCTTCTTGTACAAATCTTTGTACGCCTCGCCTTTGGCTCGTGCCACCGCCTTCTTAGTTGCCTTATTGCACTGATCACGTCTTCGTTTAGTTTGATAATCCCTGCTGTTAAGCCATTGCTTCTTTGCTTCCTTCCTTTCCTGGATAAAGCGCTGGACTTCGTCATTCCACCACTTGGTTTCCTTTCTTGCTTTTCTCCTCCCTAATGATACACTTATCACCTCTTTTGCAACATGTCTCATTACAGTGGCCACCTGATTTCAAGTCCACTCGATGATACTACCCGGCAACTGCCGGTTGTCAGCCTAGCGGTACTCAACACACACAGCTTCCTCCTTCAGCTTCCTTGAGCTCATACTTCTCATTCCTTTTCTGCTTGCTTTCTAGTACTAGGTGTGCAACCACTAGATGATGTTGTTTGGCTACAGCCTCTCCTGGTATTACTTTACAATACTCCTAAGGGGAGCATAGGGGTTACTATCACTTGCTCAAGGTGCTACCCCAGACTAGTGGAGGGGAGGAGTCGTCTTACTTCTCCACTGAATGCCGAGCCCGAGAGCCAGACATGTCCTCTGCCCTGCGCTACAATGACTAATTAGCGCAATTGTTCTTTGGTTGTTGTGTTACAGAATATCGCCCTTATTTTGGTATAGGGACCAAACCAATTTTATCCGGTCTTCAAGCCATTTTTTCGTCTTCCATATATCATTACAAAGGTTTTAAAAATAAGCAATGCCTTTAAACCCACTACTTTTTATCATTTCCGCTACAACTTTATCAAACCCAGGGCTTTTGTTATTCTTAAATTCGTCGGCCTAAATTTATTAATTAGATTTTATACACCTTGATAAAAATTGTTATTGAGTTAGTAATAAAAACCATGATATGTTGACACTGCTCATTGAGATTTTCGTCCTTATATTTCCTCGTTATCCTTTGTACTGCTGCATTTTGTTTCCTGTAGTTGGCTAAATAAGCTTTGCTTCCAATAGCTTTTATTTCTCTTCTTTCATCAATTTTTTCTTGCGTTTCTTTAGTTATTCATGGTTTGTTCTTCTTTCTTTGATAGCGTGTTGCTGATCCTCTCAATAAAAATGCGTTTACCTTCTCCCCAAACCTCCTTACACGATTTTTCTCCTTCACGTTTTAACAGAATTTGAAATTGATTGGAACTTGTAACCCTGTAGTCTTTGCCTATCAACTTACAATCGAGCTTTAGCAGGGTTATTGGTTTAGTTAGTTTAAGTAAACGAACCTTCAAAGGTGCCAGTAGTACTTGGTGCTTATTATTACAGTCAGCGGAAGAAGCTACAGCGGTGGTGGCGAAGATGGTTACGTTCGAGTTCACCAATTTGATCCCTTTTAGCGACACTACTGAGCAATTCAACAGCAATTCCTAAGCAACATAGATTAGAAGATAGTTCAAAGGATTGTAGGGTTGTAAAGGGTTGTACGTTCCTATATAATTTCCAACTTATGAACTTTGGTATTAATATGTTAGACAGTAACACGAACAAAAGGGAAAAGAGAGAGGTCTACTGGAGTTAGTGTACCTGGATCTTTGTTGATATCTTTCTTGTAGACGGCATGTAATAAACATATCATAGTAGCAATAGTATTATGGCATAACAGATTAAATAAAGTCATGAGAATGTTGTATGTTGTTAAATGTGCAAAGTAAAAAAAAATGAGACAAACATATAATAGCATGTTTTTATTTGCAATATTTGCAAGAACACAGGATGAATGGTGAAGTAAGACTTTTGAAGGTAAGAAAAATAACAGAAAGCAAGAGAAACAAGGTTAAGATGGACATATAATGAGGAGGGAAAATGACAATATTTTAAAGGCGGTATAGCAGGCACTAGTGAGAGAAAGGAGGAGTAGAGGATGACAAAAGCATAGACTGAGGGACATCATAGAACGAGACAATGAGAAGTGGGAGCGAGAGAAGGAGATTGGGAAGACCGAGTCAAGTGGAGAAAAAGGTGTCGAGCGGCCGACCTGACAGACTTCGGATAAAGGACGAAGAAGAAGAAGAAGAAGAAGAAGAAAGCAAGTTGAAATCTTTAAAATGGTCAGTTTGAAATTAATTGGTCACGCTGATTATCAGTGTTTTTCCAATATCTTATTAATTCATGAAAATGAGAGGATTTAAATGTACTTAGTAGCTATTTGATTTGTTGGAAAGTGTGTCAATGTGTTATTAAGGGTTGAGGACAGTATTATAACAAGAACAGAGTGAAAGTTGTAAAAGCTTTAAATATTTCGATAACAAAATATTTTGTCTAATATTAATTCAAAATATTAATTTCTTATTAAACTTTTGTTAATCATTACATATACCAAAGTTTATTGTTAATTTCCTTCATACTCTCTGTTTGTTGATAATTTGCTTGCTCGTGGGATCATTTAAAAGAACAAAGTTAATACTATGCAAAAATATTAAATCATTAGAAATAAATGTAAATTTTACTAAATTTTAGGTGATTACTAATAAACAGTATTAAATTATATTAAATTATATTAAATTATATTAAATTATATTAAATTATATTAAATTATATTAAATTATATTAAATTATATTAAATTATATTAAATTATATTAAATTATATTAAATTATATTAAATTATATTAAATTATATTAAATTATATTAAATTATATTAAATTATATTAAATTATATTAAATTATATTAAATTATATTAAATTATATTAAATTATATTAAATTATATTAAATTATATTAAATTATATTAAATTATATTAAATTATATTAAATTATATTAAATTATATTAAATTATATTAAATTATATTAAATTATATTAAATTATATTAAATTATATTAAATTATATTAAATTATATTAAATTATATTAAATTATATTAAATTATATTAAATTATATTAAATTATATTAAATTATATTAAATTATATTAAATTATATTAAATTATATTAAATTATATTAAATTATATTAAATTATATTAAATTATATTAAATTATATTAAATTATATTAAATTATATTAAATTATATTAAATTATATTAAATTATATTAAATTATATTAAATTATATTAAATTATATTAAATTATATTAAATTATATTAAATTATATTAAATTATATTAAATTATATTAAATTATATTAAATTATATTAAATTATATTAAATTATATTAAATTATATTAAATTATATTAAATTATATTAAATTATATTAAATTATATTAAATTATATTAAATTATATTAAATTATATTAAATTATATTAAATTATATTAAATTATATTAAATTATATTAAATTATATTAAATTATATTAAATTATATTAAATTATATTAAATTATATTAAATTATATTAAATTATATTAAATTATATTAAATTATATTAAATTATATTAAATTATATTAAATTATATTAAATTATATTAAATTATATTAAATTATATTAAATTATATTAAATTATATTAAATTATATTAA
>RDPX01000140.1:57388-69996 GCA_003991215.1 Morbakka virulenta | reverse complement strand
ACAAATACAAAGATATCTGTGAACATATGAACATTGTGATTTACGCACATAATGTTAAAAACATAACAGAATGTGCTCACTAAAATATATGTTTTAGTGCTTTTTAGTTATTTTTGACCTTCAATTTTTTACTTTGAAAAATGGGTGCAGTTGTTGAAAAGGAAATCTGCCTAAGAGGGTGCGCTTAATTGAGGGAGAGCGCTTATTAACTTTTTGGGGTTCAAAAGGGTGCGCTTATTCGAGTAGGGTGCGGTAAATCTAATAATTATGGTAGCTTATTCTTTCTTGGTTAATTTCCAGGTACCAAAAGTTAGATTTTAATGGATTTGAAGCTAGAATTCGAACTGGTTCTCCTGATATTTGTGAAATCAACGTTTGTGTATTTTACCTACTGGACTGATTTTCAGTTGGCAGTTTATTCTATTCATTTTCTGGTTTACTTGTAGACATGGTTCCAAATTGAATAAAAACGTGGATCTGGTTCTTAGCTGTGTTGACAACTATGAAGCACGCATGGCAGTAAATGTAGTAAGTTGTAGTAGTAAAATGTCACCCCCCCGGTACTCTCTTGTTGGTTTCTTTAAATTTTAATTCGTTTAACACTCTTAGATCATTTCTTATTGTACCTATTTCATTTCTTTTAAATTTAGCATATTGCAGACACAATTTGGCTTGTGAATCTTGTAAATCTTGACAGCCCACTTTGCATGTTTTTCAGCAAGGATAATACGTTTTCTTGTCATTTTAAAACGTTGATATTATTAACAATTTTAACACTTTAACATTATTTACAATTTTAACACTTTAACCCTAAAACTTTTAACACTTTTTTGTTTCCGATTCTTTATTTTACATTTTATCCTCTCTCATCTGGAAATAATTCCACAGTATTTCTCCATTGTTAGTAGTTCTTGCCTATTTCCTTTATCTTTCCATCTTTTGTCAGCATACTTTTACGTCTTCTGTTCAGCATCTCTACATTCTGTTAGATAATTTGTACCTTGATCTTACTTGCAAAGGTCATTTCCCATGACTGGGTTTAGCCTGGATTGCTCCCTCCTTCCCCCTCCACTGTAAGTGAATCTGGAGGGATGGTGAAAAGTAGAACATAGTATTCTATTAATCCCCCCCCCCCCAATTGTCAGCTGCATTTCTTTTCAAGAATAAACTTTTGCAATTATGTGAAAGTAAAGATGATGGGAATGTGGCCATTTGTGTTGTATTTTTAATTGAAGGTCTAAATTTTTAATCTCTTAGTGCATTTTTGTTTATTGACCGTCTGGCTTGCTTCCCTCGTCAGCAGGCCGCATACCAGCCGCAGTTCCCGTTACAATTTGTATAAATCAGGAAAGGCATCCGGCCAAGAAATTCCTCACTGGCAAACCCAAGTCCCTGTGAAGGGCACCGTCTGAGCCCCAGTTACCGCGGGAAAAATAATCAGATTTTGTGATTTGGTAGACAATAGGGCTCTGAAGAGACGCTCTATGAAAAAACGCAAACCTTCATAAACGCAGTTTGAAAAAGGCTTTCGATTGACAGTCAAACCTAACACGTTTTATTGAAAGAACATTAAAAACAATATAAAGATATATATAGTTTGAAAGTTGTTCTGTTTGGCCATTTTTTTACCAGATACAATCTTTTGTTTTTCTTTTCAGGCATGTAATGAACTGGGCCAGTCCTGGATTGAGTCCGGGGTCAGTGAAAATGCTGTCTCTGGGCATATCCAAGTTATCATACCGGGTGAAACTGCTTGTTTTGCGGTACGTTTTTAATTCCTTATTTATTAATAGCTTTCTTTGAATGTTGTTTTTGTTAAACATGGCTATTCCGAATTGTTTTGGAGGGCAATTGAGATACAGACATTATTTATTGTAATATTAAGTTATATTATATTAATAATATATATTGTTAATATTATATATTAGTTATTGATAAAAATACGAGTTACACGTATTTTTATTAGTTTCTTTTAGGAACGTAAAGCAAATTTAAATGTGATAATTGTATTTTTTATTTTTTCTTACTTTTAAGCAATTTTTTTTTTTGTTTTAACGTCATTTTCCCCCAGTAATTGAAGCTCAGACAGTTCCCTTCACAGGGACTTGCGTTTTGGAATTGAGAAAATTCTTGGCTGGATACCAACTAATGAGATTATCTTTTGCAAGGTTCCAAATTGTTTTCGCCTACTTGGAGTTACGGTGCAACTGCACTAACCATTTAGTCACGGCTCTTCTGATTTACTTGTAAGCAATAATGTTTTTTAATGGTAACTGTGCCTTTAACTGCGATTGTCTACGCGAGTCACTAATCGGGCACTAATCGGTAAAAGCTACCATTCGGCAATTTAAAAGCGACCATAATCCTGACTTATTTTGCTATTATTACTATTATGCAGACTTACTTAATGAGCGAGATGTCACCGATGGAAAATGAGATCCCATCAAGCGTGCCTCTCATCTGCATCTCGTCGACATGTCGTCCGCCTCTCGTCTGCCTCTCGTCTGCCTCTCGTCTGCCTCTCGTCTGCCTCTTGTCTGCCTCTCGTCTGCCTCTCATCCGCCTCTCACCCGCCTCTTGTCTGCTTCTCATCCGCCTCTCGTCTGCTTCTCATCCGCCTCTCGTCTGCCTCTCGTCTACCTCTCATCTACCTCTCATCTACCTCACATCTACCTCTCGTCTGCCTCTCATATGCCTCTCATCGACCCCTTTTCTGCCCCTTATCTGCCTCTCATCTGCTTTTCATGTGCGTGACTGTTATCATCGATCGTTCTTTTTTTTTACGTTGGGAAATTGTGCCCAACATTAGCACCAGTGTTAGTACGAGTTTTCTTATGTATTTGTTTAGGGGTTCACAATAAACAGCTATACAACTCAATTTTTCCCTTAAACAGCCCTTTTCTAATGATTAAAGATAAAGGTGGTGCAACAAAATAAGTCTTTTACATAGGAAAGGCTAAGCATGCAAGATCTCGCTTATTGAACCGATTTTTCCATTTTTGCCGATTTGTCACCGATTTCCCCCCGATTTTTCCACTTGTTGGTGTAAGTTTGTAACAAAATAAAGCACCCTTTAGATATTAACTAAACAAAAGAAGGAGAAACATAAAATATTCAGTAATGATACAAGTTTGTATAAAGGTCAGTAATATTTCTTGAAAACTAGCACTTTTTTTTCGATTTTAATTCGTTAATTTATTAAATAAAGTGTATGTTAAATACTGAATTAAAGATAGTTATATGTTGATTGCATTTTGTATTATTTATTTTGTATTGATTGTATTAAAAATTAACTTAATCCTGATGCCCAACTTTCACTTTCCTTCCTTGGTGCCACAAGTGCACTATACCTCGGAAGTCATTCAGTTGGGGATATTACCTTGGCTTTTTAACACTTCCTTGCATGTGTATGTTAATGTATGAATGTTGAAAAGCCTAACAAAAGTGCTCACTTGGATCAAATTTTATCCAGTGGTTTAAAAATTTTATTGAAAATTAAGGGCTTTCCATGGGAAAACTGGCTGATAAAGAAATTGAGATTTTGCACAATCTTGGCATCTGCTCTTCTATGTTGCATTTCACAGCAAACATCTATTGAAGCAAATCAAATAGATTGCTGCTTTCCTATGCCAATACACTTGCGTTTTTCAGCCATTGTCTCTAGAGTTCAATATTTTACTCAGGTCTTTTAATTTCTATTGTTTTTATATCTTAATATTATTTTCTTGACCAATTTCTTTTTTTTCTTGTGCATAACCATCAGGGGTAGAATTATTACTAATCTGAGATATACAGACGATATTGTTTTAATTGCCAGCAGCATGGATGAATTACAGGACTTAGTTAATAGAGTTAAAGAGTCTAGTTGGCAGTTTGGACTTGCATTGAATTTGAGTAAAACAAAAGTTACGAAAATAGCTAAGAACAACCAAAATGAGAATGATTCAGAGCACATTAGAGTTAATAATAATGAAATAATTGAAAATGTAAAAGAGTTTGTATCTCGGAACACTTATCACCAATATTTATGATGACACAAGAGAAATACGCCGAAGGTTATGTGTAGCAAAAAGTGCAATGGTCTCATTAACAAATATATGGAAAGACAAAAGTATTACTATTACTACAAAGACAAGACTGCTACATACATTAATTTTTAGCATAGCCAGTTACGCCTCAGAATGTTGGGTATTGAAAAATATAGACAAGAAGAAGATTAAAGCATTTGAATTATGGTGCTATCGTCGTCAAATCAGTTGGACTGAAAAGAAAACTAAGGAATGGATTCTGGAGAAGATGGATAGAAACGAGAGGCCAGTAACTATAAATCGTAGAAATATGGCTTTTATTGGACACATGCTAAGGAGAAAGGACATAACCAGTGATTTATTACTTGGAATGCTTTATGGCACGAGAGGGAGAGGAAGACCGAAAGGTAGATGTAGAGACAAAATTAAAGAGATTTCTGGTTGAAGAAGTATGATTCAGTTGTACAGAATGGCGCAGGATATAAGGAAATGGAGAGCCACGGTGGTTTATTTTGAACCTCTCGTTAGATGATGATGATGGTGATGATGATGATGATGGTGATGATGATGATGATGATGATGATGATGATGATAACCATCAGTATTTGCCAGTATTTGTAAATTAAGACATGTTTAACCTGAAACTTTTAATTAGAACTTATAAAGAACACGGCCACATGGAGATGTGGCCGTGCTTTAGACATAAGCAACTCAATGGTTGTGTGTCGCTCCCCTGTTTTCAACTTTAGAGCCCCATATGTTGTTGGGAGATGGAATCTGTCTCTTCCTATTTCAAGACGGTCTTTTGTGAGTGCGCGGTTTGAATACTTTCCTTCGAAAGGTCTCTCATCAGCCTCGCGTCAGCCTCTCGTCAGCCTCTCATCTGCCTCTCACCCACCTCTCATCCACCTCTCATCCACCTCTCATCCACCTCTCATCCACCTCTCATCTGCCCCTTATCTGCCTCCCAACTGGTTTTCATGTGCATGACTGTTTGTTAGTAGGAGTTTTCTTTTGTTTACGGGTTCACAATAAACAGTTATACAACTGATAGACACTTGAAATCTCATTCATGTTTGTTGAAGGCAGATAGACTTGTTTATGATGGATATATAATCATTGATGACTGTATACATATTAATGCCAAACCGTGTTGATTTTGTTTTTGCTTATCCAGTGTGCACCACCATTAGTCGTCGCTTCAAATATTGACGAAAAAACCCTAAAGAGAGATGGAGTATGTGCAGCCTCCTTGCCAACCACAATGGGAATTGTTGCTGGGTTCCTTGTGCAAAATACCTTGAAGTAGGTGATAATTGATTATTGAATTTGTTTTTCAGCCACAATTGGGTAACACCAAATACTCCTTTTGACTGTCGTTAATACATTCCATTATCCAGAGCTTTCCGGGTGATAAACTTGATATTATTATTATTATTATTATTATTATTATTATTATTATTATTATTATTATTATTCTCATTATTCTTATTATATTTATAATCAGTTGCTTGATGAATGCCTTGCAAGAAACTTGAAGTTTATAGTTTATAGATTATAGATTATTAATAATATATATTAATAAATGAATATGAAATGTCATCAGCAACAGTGCTCCACGACATTAAAACGTAGGAGCTGTCATATAATCAGATATACGAGTAAGAAAACCTCTAACTTTACAGTACTCAGAGTTTCATCTCCTTCACAATCTTCAGCTCTATACATATATACATATACATATACATATATATATATATATATACATTACATTACATTTATGTATATTATAAATTTGAAATTGTAATTTATATCCTAGCAGCCTTTCTATTGACCCTATTCAAGTTATATGGAGTGATTGTATAGTATTACTGGTCCATTGCATCACATTGTAGCCGTATTTTAAGTCAAAGAAAGAGATCGTTAAGCAGTTAAATAGTAGAATTTACTTACTGACCGACAAACACATTATGGCTACGTCGTCAAGGCGCCTGACTGGAAATTTAGGCTCTTGGTTGGTCCAGAGCTCACTGAAGACTATGCCTTTGTTGTGATTGCACGTTTTTTTTTGAAAGACGTTATGCACCACAGGGTGGAAATGGTACTGAACTGTACAAGGATGTGGCAGTGGGATACGGTGGAGTGAGAATGTATTTGGGAACAAAGCGGAAAATAGCTGTTTTTAGAATGTACTGGAAAATGTAATAGGATTTTTAAACTTCTTCCATAATTTTTGGCAGTTGCTATTAAGCCGTCAGACGGCTGGACATCATGAGTCCTATTCTACTATCATTGAGGAACGATGGCCATGTTGTCTGGCAGAATACTGGGAACCTTAGTTAATAAATAAATTCCCAGTTAATAATAACTGGGAATTAAGCCGTCAGACGGCTGGACATCTTGAGTCCTATTCTACTATCATTGAGGAACGATGGCCATGTTGTCTGGCAGAATACTGGGAACCCTATTGTTTCTATTGTTCCTATGGCTCCTATTGTTCCTGTGGTTCCTAACCCTACCCTGACCCTCATGTTGTGGCTTGAACAGAACAGCGTCACGTGGCTTGAACAGATCGACCAATGAAATTTTACTTCCGGTAGAATAGGTTTCGGTTTAGAAGGCCGTCAGACAGCTAAAAAGACACTTTGTAATTTTTTTTGGTGGCATTTCTTTCATTAGTTTGCTTAATATATCACGACTCGTGTCACATGCAGTATTGGTACTTGTTTCCATCCTTGGCGCTACGAGACGAGAGGGGTTGGAGGGGCAGTAAATCGAGTAGAGGCAGCCCATAGTTTAAACCAGTGCGGATTTTCGTTTTACTATATGGGTCAATGTACTGGAATATAATGAAACTTACTAGACACCTTGTACTGGAGGATTGAAAATGTGCTGGAAAATGAACTGGGATTTTGCCTTATTCTGGTGGCTACCCATTATTAGTAGAAATGGTTTTAGACCCATATCATGCTTTCATTTTCATTTTGAGTTTTTCTTGCATATGTTGTGCATTAAAGGGAGAGTTTTGTTATGTTTTGCAGGTACCTTTTAAATTTTGGAACTGTGACGTACTATTTAGGATACAACGCAATGCAAGATTTCTTTCCACAAATAGCAATGAAACCTAATCCACAATGTGAAGATAGGAATTGTGTAATCAAACAAAAATGTTACCAGGTAAAGATCATACATAAGTGTATTTTAACCGTATTAGTGTCTTTGCTTTGGAAAACCAATTGTTAAAATCGAAAATAACACAATTGTTGAGAAGTCTAAGTTTAAAAATGGTTTGAAATTGTGCAATACTTTCTTACAGGAAAAAGTTTTCTATTTCGTGCAATAGAATCAGTGTTCCAGTGGAAATCAGACATCATACTATGCAAAAGCCTCCTGGTTTAAATATTATTTTATTCTTAATAAACTATTAGTGGTACAAAACTTAAAAATCGCTACTGGAAATACGTTCACTTTGTGCATGTATTTTCAAAGTTTCAAAGTTTTTCACTTTATGAATGTATTTCCAAAGTGAACATATGCGCGACTGGACCAAAAGCGCCAATTTAAGAAAGCCAAAACCAAATATGTTTTTATTCAACACTGAAAATAAACAGAAAGCTCGTCAACTCGGTCTTGTCGAACGCCAGCGAAATAGCTTTCAACCAAAATTAAAGTGATTGTAATTGCAGTTTTTCAAGCATTTTTTCATATATATATATATGAAATATATCATATACTTGACATTATACAGTATATATTATATGTTATATATATATTTGCCCTGGTGGCTCACTTTGCTGGCAAGCAGGCCTAGCAGTAGGCGCAGTTTCCCGCCAAAAATCTATGCTCTATCCTGTACCATTTGGTGGATGTTCATTTAGCGGCACTTTTGTGCGCACGGGCCGTTTTTTTTAAGCTACGGCCATGAAAATTGGCACGGATCAAGCCTGGCGAAAATAATTAAGGTGCTATAAAAAAGGTGCATTATACGGTGATGCATTCCTACTTTTTGGGGTTTAAGCAAGTGGACGAAGAAGTGGGGCCTGCGACAAGGCAGCAGGACAATTATCCTCCTGCTAATATCTCAGCAACACAAATGGGACAATATTAGGAGGGTCGTATATTCCTAGTTAATGAGGAAACTTAATGAGTACTTTTACCCGATAAAACTAAGACCTTGATGCGGTTACAAATACTCTTTATTTATATGTATAAAGTTTTACAACGTCTCCCCGTATTCCTCGCTCCCCCTCCCCAAGTTTTAAATTTGATACTCAGGTTTTTCACGCTGTTGCATGTATTTCGCTTAGCAGAAAATCGCTGGTCTGTAAGGTATACGGCCCAGGTTTGCTATGATACCGAACTAAAGATGAGACTTCAATTGTTATACTAGTTTTTTCCACCAACTACCTTCTGTATGTTGAGCCGCATCACAGAGAATTTTTTTAATGCTTTTGTATATTTTTTTCTTTTTTGTCGTTTGACCCTTTTCTCTGTTCTGTTCTTTTTTTTTGTTAGGGTTTTTGACCATCTGCTTATACCCGTTCTTATATTTGGCCCTGCCCTTGCACGTTTTATTAAAGCACACCTCTTGTATACTTTGATACGTGTTTCAAAAATTATAGATTTTTACAACTGTTGTTGGTTTTTTACAGGAGCGTTTAGCATCCGCGCCGAAGGTAGAAGAAACAACAGAAACTACAGATGAAGTAATACACGAAACTAACGATTGGGGTGAGTTGTGCTATGTACGATAAAACTTTTGTTTTCCAACTGATCCCGTCCTAAACACAAGAAAGATTCACAATTGATAGGGAGATACCTTACTGTTGAAAAAAATATGTATAATGTGCTCAGAAAGAATGTGCCTGGCGTTGCAACTAGCTAAGACTAGTAATAGACTAAGGTACTTGTTTGGTGCTTGCATTCATTCGGTGACCAGACCATCTGCTGGACGACCGTCTTTATTCAAAGTTCATTATTCATTTCTTCATTGTATAAAGACCTGATAAAAATTGCAGAAAGCAAAATAGATAAGTGGTGTTGGACGTTGTGACTGATGTTTATCAATAGGTAAAGAACTATGAAGGATGCAGAAGCCTGGGTAATGGGGCAAGTGGGACAGGCACAAAACAAGTAGAAGTGACGCAGAATACAGGAGTATGTGGGGTAGATTTTTTTCTTCTTCTCCTTTTTAGCTGCTGGTCCCACATTGCAGGGTCAGCCGGCCGGGTCTTCCGCGTCCAGGTTTCTCTTTCTAGGGCCTCTTTCTAATGAACGCCGAAGTATCTCTCCATCGCTTCTTTGATCTTCCACTCTGCCTTCTTTCTGGTACTATACTTTACAGAGCCACTTCTACTGGATGCCCTTCTTGCCTCCTCCTCACATGTCCGCACCATCTCATTCTTTTTTCCTTGACCTTCTCGTGGATGTCACTCACTCCAGTTCTCTTCTGATGTCAGTACTTCTTTCTCTGCCCCAAAGTGTCACGCCTTTGATTCTTCGCAACATCCTCATTTCAGTATCTTCCAGTAGCCTCTCCTCCTTTTTCCCCATTATACGCAAATCTGCACCATACAGGAGAACAGGTCGTATTATGGTTATGTTAAGGTTTACTTCGAGTTTCCCAGGCATCGTCCTGTCACTGATAACACCTGACAACTCTCTTCACCTGTTCCATGCTGCTGCCACTCTAGCTCTTATAGCCACATGTGACCCTCCCCTTGCATCTACAGTCACTCCAAGGTATTTGAACTCCTGGACCTGATTGAGCCAAGCATTGCTCTTGTCTTTGATGTTTAGTATCACATCCCCCCTGCTACTTGCCACGACTTCAGTCTTTTTGGTGTTTACCTTCAAACCCCTGCTCTCCATCTCAGCCTGCCACCTCAGCCATCTTCTAGACTAGATGTATACTTTAATTGATGACCCGAATTCTATATAAATTGAGATAGAAAATTAAATATAAACTGAGTAATAATATAGTTTGAAGAAGTTACAGGTGTTCATTTCGTAAAAGCAGAAAGTAGAAACAGAAAACGCCTGTGTATTGGGAGTTTGAACAAAAGTTTCTGCAGAACCAAAGTAATATGCATCAGCGGTTTCCACAAGAGCGTGAAACAATATTACAAGCCTGGATTTAATATTTTTAACCTCGTTGTCAATCTAAATGAGATTGTAGAGCAATATGCTCACATTTCTTATGGGTTTAGAATTTTTATTCTCGTAGACATGATATAGTTGTTAGGGAAACATTTTGTTGGAAGAAAAGTTTTCAGGAATTTGACCTACAGGGAAAGTACTGAATACAATTGAAAGTTTATTTAACCTGGTATTTCTCGTTAATTGTGTCTCAAGGCTCATTGTTTGACCTCAACACTAAGAAACCTTTATGATGACTGGGTTATTCAAGACCAGGTCATAGATTCTTAAGACTAGTCTCTTTTTGTTTTTGTACACTTATACACTGTGATTTTGAGGCGGTACTGTTAAGGATACATAATCCGACAAGAATTATGGAGCTTAGTTTTATAAATAATGGTTCAAGATGCATTATTAATGTAACTATGGGTTTGAGATGTCTTCGCTGGAAAGGAAAAAGTATATTTTTTCAACAATCACTTGAAACAAACAGATGATTTTGAGCTAGATTTGCCCTGTTTGAAACATGTGTGAATCTTAAATTTGCTGATTTATCTCAATCAATCGCAGAGCGGCCATTTGCCTTAGGGTAGTTACTTACGAGTATTTGTAACATTTTTTTTTAAATTTTCGCCTTTTTGAACTGTTGATCGTTCATAAGTGCATACGTATAAACGATCAGCAGTTTTAAAAACATTCCCAATCAAATTTAATACTTCTCACTTCTCACAAAATGTTCATTTCGTATGCAGTTGTCACCAATACCCAAACTTAAGCCATATATTCACCTCCAATTGCATATAAACAAGAGGAAGAATGGTCTCTAATTTCCCCCTACATCCACTGTTACGGTTTTTGTAAACCACTTGGTAAAAACAAGTGTTAGTGCTGACATTCTCAGTCTCGGTTTTTCAAAGCTTTTGACACAAGGGCCATGCGGATCATTTTGCTTTGAAACTTAGCTCTCCGGGGGAAGTTACAGATAAAAAATTATAATTGGTACACATATCCTGAACTGCAGTGGTAGAATTATCGATTCTTATTTTGAGAAGGGAACAACATTAGGTCGAAAACATGCCCTATTGGAACAGAAAAGGCAACAGCCATGGGACCACGTCAAGGTATTGAAATTACAATAAGTGGCTGTTATGTAGTTCTTAAGAACGCCATTAAAAAGTGCCTCAACCATATAACATCTTGGATAGACGTATTGGGATATTGGAATTGGTGTGGGAGAGTTTTGGTGCCCCTAGTACTATCTTGATTCTCAGTCAGTTTATTCTTGGGTTAAATTTTAGGAGCGTTTATATTGTTATGCCCCGCAAGAATACAGATATGCTTTTATCTTTTGTGGTTATATGTGATTGGAATATCATCATCATTATCTTTATCAGCGTTATCAGTATCATCACATCCAGAACCAAGAGGTTGAAAGTGTATTTTATTTGATTTCACGGTGGTGGTCTTAACACGTTTCCTTTTTTTTTTAATATTTACGGCACTAGACTGTCAAATTCGACTAATCAGTTCGGCAGCAATCACTTCCTTGGACATCCGACGGGCCTTCTTCCAGATACTCAGTCCTTCATGATTTTGTTGGCATTGTTTAAGTCCTTATCGTGAAATTGACGTGACCAAACCAACATATTTTTCGTTTTTTTAACCTCTAAAAGAAGTTTAGAATTTCTCTTTCTTCTGAGTGATCACATCCTTGTTGCCTTTTTTCATTCTGTGTTTTTATAATCTGTAAAACCATCCCCTGGCATTTCAATTCGAACCAGTTTATCCCGCGGATCCGTGATTCACAATCGTAAGCTATCGTGATAACTCGTGACTGCTCTAAAGGAATTAATTTTTTTAATGCCCTGTTTTTGCCTGAACTGGATTTAGTTTTGTCAAAGTAAAGGTAGTTATAACAGCTCGAGTTTGATCTGACTGGAAGGGGGATTGAGCATTACTGCTAGTCTTGCTACCTTCACTTGTTTAAGTATTTAGTATTATATAGAAAGTGAGAAATGCATCTACCACCCCCATCTATATGTAATTAGGAAACTCCAGCGAAAATTCAACAGAAAAGAGTTATTTTTTTTGTACCTGTATGGAAACTAGTAAAATAATATTTAGACCGTGTGGACACTTTTTAGTCCCTTTTTATCACGCACACATAATTTTTATGGCACAGGTATTTGCTTGGTGGATGAGTCGGTAGATAAAAGACAGGATGAAAAGCTGCCATCACTACCAGATGGTCTATCGTACGCCTACGCAAAAGCGTCAGAGGTAGGTGTGCTCATTATTTTTCTTGTAGTTTGTGCGTGTGTGTATATATATGTGTGTGTATTAGTGTGTGTGTGTGTGTTTGTGTGTGTGTGTTAGTGTGTGTGTTAGTGTGCGTGTTAGTGTGCGTGTGTGTGTTAGTGTGTGTGTTAGTGTGTGTGTGTT
>RDPX01000014.1:5331969-5344909 GCA_003991215.1 Morbakka virulenta | reverse complement strand
TTGCTAACACAGACCTTGCCTTACTGGTGGCTCTGCTGTCATCATTATCACTAAAACGTTAGTTCAAGACAAAAATGGACAAGGAAAGAAAAAAAAATATTTTAGAAGCTTACTTCATAGCTTCGCCTTTCCCATCTAGAGGTTCTAACACAATGAAAACATACAACGCTTGGAAAGAAAAAAAATCCAAATAAACATCTCAACATAGACAATAATGAACTTGCTACTGTGCGCAGAACAATTATTGATAAGAAATACTTTACTGGTATCGAAATAGGTTAAATAAAAGCAAAAGCTAAGGGTAGTAATATCTTGAGTGTGGATACTGAGAGGCCATTGATAGTATCTGTGGATAATGAGGAGCCATTGGTAACATCTGATGAATCAAATTGGACGGCCACTTTGTAACTGTTGCCCCTGAAATCCTGGATAAGGGGTTAAACAAAATTTGGTTTGCAATAATACGATGTTTAATTTAAGCGAAAACCCATCTGGTAATAATAATAATAATAATAATAATAATGAAAACAATAATAAAGAATTTTTCCTTGCTTACATCGATCTGTGAATGTACGACGTAGAGCGTTAACACATAGGTGGCGGACAGATGTGCTTCGTATGGTGCTGTCAACCAATGGAGTCTGGGGGAAGACAACCCGACAGAAAACCGTTGGTGCTCCAAGAGTTGGGAAGGGGCAGAAGGCGAAATAATCTTCCTTGTGGAAAACCTTATTAGTAGCAGAAAACAACTTTGATTATTGCACAACAAGATCAGGGGATGGGGGTGGGGCACTGAAATGTGAAATCTATATACAAAGGAGGAGATGCAGCAAATATTAGGAGAGAAATGTTGACACATTAACTTGACATTCTTACGATTCGCTTGTGAAGATACACAGGGCTAGGCAGGGTGAAGATGGCCCTAGGTCAGACGCTGATTTACAGCGAAGGTGACAGACTGAATAAGAGTTGCTACCATGGCTCAACTATCAAGTGGAAGAACAACATTCTACTTAGAATAAAGCATAGTGATTACTTTATATACGTACGTACCACACAACAGTACTACCAGGAGCATAAGCTGGATACAGCAAGGAAAACAATATCATTGTCGTGATTTGCTTTAACTCTGAGGTTAGAAGTGATAAAATGGGGTATATGAAGACAATGGGCGTACATTAATTAAATTTTTTTTCAAAATTTATGAAGAGGTCTTGTTGTATTTCGTGACATTTTCTTATCAGATTGCGCAAGTTGAAGATGTGGTCTCGTGCTACTCGGTTCTTCACACAATCTACATGTGGAAGGAAAATCATCCTCCCGAGAAGTAACTATCGTATGAGAAACAAGAGATGTTGCTTTTTAATTTTTAGAGTTGTAAATCTCTCTTTTTTTGATAGCGGGACAGAGACATCTTTGCATCGATCTAAAAGCTATTATTCACTCTGCCTGATCTTCACACATAGCTTGTACATCAAAGCCACTGCAAGGGCTCCTTAAGCTGATAGTTTTTCAGCAGGTATGCCGTCATATCCTGTTGACTTGCCTCGCTTCAGTAATTTCATTGCATTCTTAACCTTTGACTCTTCTCAATTTCTTCGGATCTTTCATCATTTGTAACAGGTACTGCGTCAGGATTTGTATAAAGTTCTTTGCAGTATTCTTTCCATCGTCTAGGTGTATCGCATTACTTACTTATTATCCTACCATTTTTATCTTTTATAACAATCAAATTTGATCCGAATTTTTTCGTCAACATCTTGACTTGACCTCTATTTGCATTGCTCTTTTCTGTGCCTTTCAGGGTTTCTTCTGTTATCCAGGCAGTTCTTTCCGTTTCTTAGAAAGAAATTTTTTTTAGCAACCTCTGTTGTTATTTCCGCAGCCGACATAGCAAGTTCTTTAAAACGATATTTCACTTCCAGTACACGAGGCTGGCGTATTTCCGAAACGTGAAATCTAAATCTCAGCTGAGTTTGTTTTTTGGTTTTGATTTTACTTTACGCGTTATTGCCTCAGACGGCATTTGTGGTTGAAAAACATGGTGTTACATAGAATCATACTGCTCACCGGAGCAAAGTCTACAAGGTCATATCTTCTGTTATATTGTATACCTAGGGAAAACTGTCTTAAATGTCCCTTTTTCTGAAATCGGAAATCTGCTTTCACCCATCTTTGCATTAAAATTGCCAATTACCACCAACATGTCTTCTGTTGGGATGGAGTCAAGGGCTATTTGTAGTATGACAATCGTAGACCTACCGGTGAGTTTTATTGATAACAACTCCATCGTAGATCGCATTGTATCCCATCAATGGATTCCTGTCCTTTTTTGACAGATATATCCCAACTTCTCCATAACCTGAATTATTCGTTCCCGAGTGTAAATCAGTACCACCTTTCACAAACGTTTCTTCTTTGAGGCATCATCTTTAGCTAGCTGACCTTTGGCTCTTAGTGAGCTCCTCCTCCAGTAAAGTAGGTCTTATCTTAAAGCCTTGATTTCTGGATTAGGTCTCTACCCATCCATCTCACCACGCGTACCTGATGAGGAAGAGAATTTAGTAACCAATCGTGACCATGGCAAAGGTTGTACTGTCTTAGATAAGGCTAAAAGTCCCCCTTACTCACGAGACTATATACCCCGCAAGATGCCAACTCGGTACTTCAGTGAGGTCAAGAGTCAGAACAGTAGCACAAACTGCACTTTAATAAAGTGCATTTGACACTTCTTATTGCTGTTTCATGCAAATGAAGATATACCATCTTATCTTGGCTTTTTGTTACAGAAAATCACCAAGTGGTTCTCAAAAAGTGTTTTACGCCAGGAAGCATACAGGCAGCTTTTCAGTATAGTCAATTAAGACCTGTATCCTTGCCACCCCCATTTCAAAAACTCTTGGGAACATGTAGGGTAGTTCAGAAAAAAACTGCAATTTCGGGATGAATTGGGGAGAATTCAGAGGAAATTTTGCCATTGCGGAGCTGGAACGAAGTTCCGATGTTCGATACAAAGCCCACCCAATTTCAGACATATTAAGGGATCCTATTAATCTTTAATATTTTCTGTTTTCTACTCCTATTGTTAGTCAGTTCACGAAGGTCCACGCTTACTTTTAAGCCACTATCCTTCACGCACAAAGTAAGATGTAGCTATTGAAGACATTCTTTGATAGCGTCACGAGTAGTCTACTACATCGCAATGGGGATCTATTCCCACGTGCGAGAGCAGACTTTGCTGCGAAAATTGTATTTGAAGCAAAGGAATTGCTGGAGAGTAGCAGAGATGACAGCTCAATGTAAGGAAAGGTAAGTGAGGTAAAAAACAAGTGTCACAATTTACTTCTTGAAGCTACACGGGAAATATACAAAGAACTTCCTTCCTCCTTCAAGCAATATCTTTCTCGTTCTAAGCTGTCACAACCTATCAAATGTGCTCAACTAGCTTAACAGAATGCCTTTGTGCATGCTGTCATTCCATCATTTAATGGCAGACACTAGAAAAAAATCCATATTCAAACCCTGAATCCCAAAGAAAGCAGTGGCATTTTGGACATGTGTTCCAATGTAGGAAAAGGACCTATGCTCTTGCCCGCCTGACTAATTAAACAACCAACGCTATAGTGGACCGAATTTTCCTTTACCTTGCCGAAGTTAAAACAAAACAAACGTAACAGAATGAGTCGCAGGAAGTTAGAGAGTGTCCTCCCTATTCGCATGCATTTCCATTTAGAGGGAAAATGTTGAACGGAATTCGTAGCCATAGAAAGAATGCTAGTATTTTTTAATTCACAGGTGATGTATGTTGTAACATGAAACAAAAATGGCGACGAAATAGCTGTCAGGGGCAATGGTTGAACATTTTACTTTTTCCGCCTCGTTATCATTTTTTCATTCATACTCTGCATATTTTGTTTTTAAATGACATATGTTGCAAGCTAGCGACAGAAAAACAGCCTTTATTTAGTACCTTGTTTTAAGATGCATTTATAACGGCAATTATATCCGTGCGAAACCTTCATCCCGCTATACAATGCCCTACCGGAGAATTTTATACTGGGAATTTAGAGTAGGAAATGCAATTAGAAATGGCCTCACTACAAATGATCTCCATTCCTTGTCAAGTTTCTTTGAATTAGGAATTGCAGCCAGTAAAAGGAGATGGCTCTGTATTTTAGCAAAAGACATGCTGATTGAAAACAACCATGGGTGATAGACAAGAAAGAGATGTGGATTTTTTGCAGTGTTCAAATCTTTTAGTTACCTGTAGCATTAGCTATGTCAGGAATGCTGTAGTGGATAAAAAACAGCTGGGCATCTTCAAGTTTTTTTCCGAAGTCAATAATGCTTTGCATAATGCTATTTGTATCGACTGTAATATTCATTTTTCAGAGGCAGTAAATTTATAGCATTTTTGAAATCGAAAAAACAAGAGATCTGCTTTTCCGAACAGAACTGATACAGGAAATCTGAAAGGATTACTTTATTCAGATTTTTAACTCCGTTCTCAATGCCATCTAGTTATGGCATTTTGCTTTAGAATAGAGAATTGAAATATGTTATTCTACCTATCTTAAATCACATAGGCTCTAGAAAAACCAAGGTGATTTTTGCTCGGTTTTCCAAAATCTTGCCAGTCGAACAGTGCAATTCTCAAACACAATTGTTAAAATAGTGAGGACAGCATATTATTCAAAAATACGGGGAAATCCTCACAGTGAGCCTGTCAGACTAGTTTGAAGAATTTCATGGTTTCCTTGTTCTTGTAGAAGGTGCATTAAAGTGGTCATAAATATTCCTACGCAACTTTGCTAAGGACTTCAGAGGCCTCTTCCAGGAATGCAATCCACAAACATCTATTGTGGCAATGGCATTTCACTGTATATATCCAACAATGCTGTTATCTGGCTAATTTTTATGTTATTATTTGCTGCAAACAACGTAGAACGTACATGCACAAAATCCAATAGCATTTTCCTTTGGAAAAAGCTTTTTGCTCTAGGCTTTGACAGTATAGTCTATAGATTATGTTCGCCTTTTATCGGGTTTTTAAACCAAGATTTTAAGCCCACTTTTTATGGTAAATTCCTCAGCATAAAAATACTTTTCGAGGAACTGATGGCTACCTTTGAGCTGAACGACTTGTCTCATAAATTCTGAGAAAACGTATTGTCTCACAACTGTTGCCAACACTCTCAAAAGCTGAAAGCCAAGAACCTGCTGAACTATGTTTGCTGTCCGTTGCTTAAACCTCATTTGGAAATAGGATTGTCATCAAAGCAGTTAGATCTTCAGCTAGTTGAATGGTAAATTCTTTTCGATAAAAAATTTGCAATCTTTCATTTCTATTCCAGACGCAGCCTTATTTACAGCGACTTGAACCAGGTATTCGATTTTTTGTTGGCTTCATCCAACGTCCCTGTCCTGTTGGAGGCTTTTTTATGGACTTTGTACTTCTGATTTTTTACAAAAGCTACTTTGGGGCAACAGAAATCCACATGCAAACCAGGTACCAAGGTTGAACATCGCCAGTCACCGCCATTACCTTTATAATCTACAAATGGCGAAACATTTGTTCGTACTACTTTTTTGAAAGTTTAGACGCAAATGCTGACTTATTTTAAATAAACCTCGCATGCAACTGTAAATTATAACCGATGCCATACCTGATGTGTTTTGAAAGAACTGTGTTTACTGCAGTTTATTTATTGGCTGTGGTACAATTAATCTGCAATCCAGTTAACATCAATTGGGGAATAATATCGATCATCCTTGACAGAGCTTTCAAGGTGTGGTACTTTTAAACTTCACTGATGACCAGCATGCCTTGCTGGAATTAAAATTCATCAACAAAGGCTCTCAATTAAAAAAAACCCGGTGTCAAATCAATACAACTTAAAAATAAAACAATATATTAAAACTATAGTTTCTTTGGAACGTCATTAAAATGGTCATATTATTTTAATCTGACCCAGTGTCCTTAAAAGTGTAAGTAATAACCATTTACTCTAAAGTCCCGAATAAACGAGGAGTACGGAATAAACGTACAGGGGTGGAGTTAGAGCTACAGGAGATAATAAACGTACAGGGGAAAAATGAAGCAAATTAAATGGTACACGAGCA
Source organism: Morbakka virulenta (assembly GCA_003991215.1). Classification (NCBI taxonomy): domain Eukaryota; kingdom Metazoa; phylum Cnidaria; class Cubozoa; order Carybdeida; family Carukiidae; genus Morbakka; species Morbakka virulenta. Next base: position 5,338,786 of record RDPX01000014.1, on the reverse strand, counting down.
ATATTCTGGAAGAAAAAAAATAACGTTTCAAGGTTTAAAGACAAAGTTTATAGTAAATTAGTGTGAAGAAATAGTAAACAGAATAATCGTTCAACACGTCTTTCTGTAGAGTGAGAGGACATAAAAAATTCCTGGTCTCTCAGCTGGTTCGAGTTTTGATTCATTCGTTATATTCGATTCATCGTTAAGAACGGGTTCGTCTGACGAGTCCATAGTAGTTACAGCTTCGTTGCTTTCGTTTTCGTCTTTTGATGTGATACTAGTTATTTTGAGATTGTGATTCCTATGAATCCTCTTTGAATAATCGTCCAAAATATATAAGACATAAATACTCTGAGAAAACATGTTATACCTATTCGGCAAATTTGAAATAGTGGAAAGCATTGTATCTAAACGGTATGATCCTTTCGATACCCAATGACTTTTAATACCTGGAGGATAGTTCAATTTTGTTCTTGTGTCCTTTCCTTTGAACACGAATTTAGGGAGAGGAAGCAGATTCGATTTGCCAGCAGATACCTGAGTGAACAGTCACCCACTCAAGTGAAAGCATAAGTTCTCCTTTACGTAAGTGGTTTCCCGCGAAAAGATTGTGTTTTTTTTGCGGAACATTCTTGTTACGGTTCAGCGGCATTTGGTCTCCGTTGATAATCGTGATTTCTTGTCCGAATTTAGATTTCGGACAAGAAATCGCACACGCCACACATTTTTCAACAACTCGATGAAAAGATCTTTTCTATCGCTTTTCGAAATGGAAAATATTTACAAAATTTCAACTGCTTTTCTTCAGGTACTTCTTCCTCTTGCTGGTCCAGCCACTTTTGATAAAATCTTTTTGCTTTGGAAGCAAATAACAACAGCGGGAGTCGTTCTTTGAAACAGCGTCGGACATCCAGAAACCATTCGGATAAAGCTTGTCGGACCTGAAAAAAGAAAAGAGTATGTAACTGTCATTTAGTAAAACCATTTGAAGCTATAGTCATCTTCAGTAAACCCATGTTTAAGGGTCATAATTAATGACTCAATGCCAGAGGAACGAAGGAAAAAGTAATTTTTATAGTGTTTACATCTATAAAGACAACAGGAAAGGCCATAACCTCTACCCTAAAATCGTCACGATTCCCAAAGATAATTTACACTGTTTAAGAAGCTTTCAAACAATATCAAAGTCGTGAATGAAACTGATACATAGGCTATTACTAGGAAAAGAAAAGGTAAGTAAACATTTCATGGTTTCACATACCTCCACAACAACAGGTTTTCGCCCACCACCGGCTTGACGAAACTTCTTTTTCTTGTTAGCTGGTTCAATAATGCTACTTTCATTATTCACTTGATCAATGTAGGATGAAAACTTCATCTTGCTACCTGAACAGCCCTTTTGAATTCTGGGTTTTCGGATAGTGTTTTTTTTAGCGATGGATACATTTATTTAACTACCTTTTATAAAAACCCAGAAGGCAAGTTGGGATTAGTAAACTTTTTCTCCTTTGAATTATACGTCTGAACATTTTCATGGTTATCGTATTCTTCTTTGTATTTAATACAATTTAATGTTTGTTTTCTTCTCTTCCATCGCGCATTCCTTTCATGATGAGCTCTATAAAATTTTGATTTTGTTTTGTATTTCCTTGCGTGTGTTTGAAATATTCGATCGTCAATAAAAACATTCGATTACTATGAAAACGTTCGAATGTATGAACATTCGAAACATAATTAAAGGTCTATTTACTCTATACATCAGCAAAAAATTCTTGGAAAATATGGTCAGAATCGTACAGGAGGGCATAATCGTACAGGAGAGAATTTTGGCAAGAAAAAAAATAAATATACATGTACGTTTATTCGGGACTTTAGAGTAACAAGCAGAAAAAATGTCATATGGTAAATTGGACTTTCAATCAATTTTTGTATTAGACTAAACTGAATCTTTGAGTTTTATAGAATCTGGCCGTCAAGAAGGTCAGCGTAAGTGTGAGAACAAAAAATAATTTTTCCCTCTCAAGCAGTAGGGTGTGGCGTAAAGGTTTTTCATTCAGTCCTTAACATTTGCCCTAACTCAAAAACGGAATTGATATTCAGAAAACAACGAAACAAAAAAATATATAAACGAAAGCTCATCATCGCATTGAACAATAGACATGGGTCCAGCTGCAATGGAATTGTATTAGATTACGTAAAAACTTGTCAGCGCCATATCCTTTCACAATGGGCTTTAAAATACTGGTTGTTATGGAGTTGCCTCATTGATTGGGTGTCTGCTCAGGCCGGGCAAAATTAATCTCAACAAAATTTAGGAAGGAAGGCACAATATCATACCTGACTTGCGTTCGTAGAAAAAGTAAACTTAATTCTTCGATTTTATTGGTAGTATTTCTAATAAACTCGGGTGATTAAAATTCAGTGATGTAGGGGTTTCAGAACAAAAAGACCTGGCAATGAGAAGTACAAAACGGGGAAAGTGTTGCTTTCTTTGTGTCTCAAACCAACAAGATTTGCAAGTTGATTTAAACGAGGAGCAGAAAAGTGCACCTTCCATTTACGCAAGTACATCGTCACAAAGTTTGCATTTTGGGATCAGAAACAAATACATGTATTGTACGTACAGGAGTTGCGGCTTTTTTACGTGGGTATGGGTATTTATACAAGTCTGTACGTCACAATGAAATGGTTTACTTCATGTCCAAGTAAAAAATTGCTATTTTCCCCAAAAATGACCTTGTAAAATTTTCCAGAACGACAATGGGAACTTTATGACATTTAGTCTTGGTCACTAGTGAACCTTCTGCCCTTCTTGAATGCCCAGAAACGGAGGTATTCGCGTCTCAAAATATTTTAATGCACATTATTCCCAACTTACATCTCGACTGAAGTAAGCAAACCTTAAAAATTACTACTATACAGTCTGTGCCCAGTTGCCTATTTTCTGACCAGGCTTAGTTGGCTTGATGATGTCATGTAGTGTACCAATCCTGAGATGAGAGCCTTTGGTATATGAAATGATTCAGATTACAAAACAACCGTAACAGCTCCATTATTCACTATACTAGGGTGACCAAATAAACAAATAGAGACATACTTAAATGAAAAACCCCTTTGAATAAGAAAGTGTTTTTGTATGCCTAAGATTTTGCCGCGTTTGCCCTAACCTGGCTGCGGAACTGCTAGCAATGTCAGTAAATTCATATTGTTTTTCCTAAGCATGCTTAAATTTGTGATCAGCTTTAAATATGCTGAGGAATCTGCACTTTTAAAGCATGGTATATGCTTTAAATATGCTTATTTTGTAAAAACAAATGGTCAGTTTCAGGTCTATTTGGGAAGGAATTAGGAATCACGAGAGTAATTGCTATGTTTATGGTGTATTTTGGGGCTTAAATCTGCACTTGTATATGATGCCCGTGGATGCAATTTGCAATTTTTGTGATTTTTTTCATTGGTAACAATTTAAGCAAACAAAAATATCATGCACTAATAATTCTTTTTTGCAATAGTCCACATCAGACGTTACTTTCAATTCATGTTTACTTCTTCCTGAAACAACGTCTTAACCCGCTTTTAAGCGATATACATATTAAAAAGACACGTAGTACCAATGAATCTATTTCTCATCATCCAAAAGCTTTGTCATTTGGCAAAGATTATCTATGTCAAATGACAGTTTAATTTTAAATTTGCTCACACAGAGGAAGAGTATTAGCAGCAAATTATTTCATTTTTTTTTGCTTTTCATTCAAGCTACAATATCGATAGTTATCCATAACTTATTCAAAGTCAAACTAAAGGTAAAGGATAAGATTTCGTCAATGAATGTTAATCAAGTACAACCTAAGTCCTCTTATCTTTCCCGTACTCAAAAATTCCGTGCATGTCGGCCCAGAAGAAGCTATTGGGCCATGGTCGCGTAGTATCAGGTGGGCGGAAAGGTAATATATTATACCACATTTGAAACAAGACCAGGTATAACCACAACTTTCTCAAGATCTACTTCAAAAAAATATTCATGCTTCACTATCAATTGTTAGAGTGGGAATCTTTCTTGGCAGCAAACCTAGAATTTAGAACGACAGGAGGGAAATCATATAATATACTAATGACAAGTACAAAAAACGTCAAAACAAATTGTAAAATACCTTTGTAGAAGATAATACGCGAATAATATAAATATGCTACCTAGTTCAAAATGAGGTGTTTCCATACATGTAACATATAAGTGTGTTAAGACACAAAAAATTAATGTAAATAACATATCAAAATACGTATGACAGGTGTTAATTGGGTTCTTAAATACGCCCCGAGAATAAGGCATTTTAAATATACTATTCTTAATCAAACTATTTAAATGGTTGTATCATGATTCAGCGCGTCCCTTTTCAGCGCATCGGCTTTCGCCACGTCACGCTTTAGCGTATGAGCATTATATTATATTATATTATATTATATTATATATATTATATATCATATCATATATCATATCATATCAGATGGGACGTGCTGAAACCTGACGCGCTGAACAGTCCACACACCTACTTAAATACATGGGGAAGCTAGATAAGGTTATACCAAATATCCATTTAAGATATGTATTAGTGTTTCTACAAATAGAATTGTACAGTTACAATATTAAATTTTATCTTGTCTCATCTCCAAAAACCCTGGTGAAATATGTAAATAAGATACCGCGTGATTTGAAATAGCCAAATAAGCCTTTTAGAAAAATGTAATGAGTAAACATGGAGTTGAGGTACACGTGATATTAGATATCTCATTCAGAGTGGAATAGGTAAATATTGCGCTCAAATACATCTAACACGTCAAGCTGATGATTAAATATTTTGTAATACGTTTAACGAGTGGAAATAATATTATGGGGCATATTGATGTATGAATCGGACTTTTTCTTGTAGAGTAATCCAACTCGTGATCACAGAGCGGTCTCGCAATAAGGAGAGAAGCCGGCTGTAAAATATTGTGCAAAAGGTTGTGGGGAAACGGATGGTCGATCCACACAAGAAATCACAATGAGTTAAGAAATGATATCGCGCTCTGTACCAATATAGCAAGTATAAATAAATCTTCTCTAATAGTTGCATAAAGCTATCGAGTAAGTAGCGAATGTCTGTACAAAATTGGATAAACTCCAAGAATATTAGAATAAAATCCAATCTTTGAAAGTCTACGTGTAAAATCTAAATATCGTTAGAGAACAGCCTCCGCATTCACTATCAAATTATAACTGTGAAAGAACCCCGAAAGCCCACTTATATTAGAAATACTACGTGCTATAAATGGTATAATCTATTGTTCCATGAACGTGGTGGGGAATGAATTTCCTCATGTTTAATTACGTCATACGATACGTCACTGGGTACATCACAGGTATTGTATTAGAAGTGTGACTGTCCAAATATATGAAGGCAAAGAAACTCATAAATACGGGATTGTCTAGATGAGTGGTAAGTTTAGAGTTTGCGAATCAAGATTCGCGACAAGATATCACACAATGAATTAAAACTGAGAAAGGCAGCTGTGGACGAATGCAGCACAAATACATGCACGTAGAAAAAGAAAGGGCACTGCAAAGATTTAACTCTAAAAACAAGTTCCTGCTAAGAAGTAGTGCTCTAAAATAAGACATTTCAAATGAGTTGAAAACTTGCAAACTGCTACAACAAGTATGTCGTCGTACATATACAAGTATAAAGAGAATAAACATTTTAAACTTCCAATCTCCATAAGTTGGCTAAAAATGTCCATTATGGAAGCATACGTGATTCGGGGTGGAGGGGGTATTACATAAAAAGCAATGCAGTATTAATTGGCAATGCAACACCATCCAGCTAAACTGGTCAGTCTTTTTGTACGATCACTGTCAATAGCCCTTCTAGTAATTTAGTATATTTGCATGAGCTATCAACATTGTCTTACACTAAACACATCATCCAATTGAACAAGTAACAAATTCAGCAATAGATATGAACTTTATGAAAAGCAATTAAAAGTTTATTTACACTCATAACACTTGCATGCATCAAACGAAAGCACACATGCGCTCCTGTTTACTTTATGTAACGCCGACAAACCGTTTTTTTGCTTTCATTATTGGTATGGTTGGATTAGCAGATTACAAAGTTAGTAATGGAAATCTTATTGAGAATTAAAAACAATGAAAATTTACTTAAGGATACCGCACCTGATGTCGTACAATTAACATTGGGGATATCTATGATCAAGATTGTATCTGAGTAACAAAGCTAAAGAAAGCTGGGCAGCGATATCATTTTCCATGACAATACTACAAATTAAAACTGGTTTTAAAGAGATCAAAACTGCTTCGCGTGTGTTTATATTTGCAGATAGACTAAATTTCCACTAAAGTTTTATGAGTTTATGACAGATGTGTCTAGAGTTACAAAATTACCTTACTACTCAAGAATGGTGCACACGAGACTTTCAGTAGCCATTTAACAATTTGCGTTTGAACTGCGTTGATGCTTCAATTGTGCAAAATTGTTTTTCACTCTGTTCTATTCATACTGTTCGATAATAAATGTTATTTGTTAAAGCTGTGTGCACCCATTTGTTACATTGTATATGTTACATTGGAGTAACTGAATTATGCAAATATCCTCTCCCTTCTGGTTGTCCAAATCGAACCACTCAAACATTCAACTCTGTTTGTCTGTCTTTCTCTTCCACTTCCTCTCGGTTTGTCTGCCTGCCTGTCTGTCTGTCTGTCGACTGTCTGTCCGTCTGTCCCCCCCCCTCTCTCTCTCTCTCTCTCTCTCTCTCTCTCTCTCTCTCTCTCTCTCTTCCC
>RDPX01000014.1:5311058-5331944 GCA_003991215.1 Morbakka virulenta | reverse complement strand
TCTGTCCTTTCTCCCCCCCTCTCTCTCTCTCTCTCTCTCTCTCTCTCTCTCTCTCTCTCTCTCTCTCTCTCTCTCTCTCTCTCTCTCTCTCTCTTTCAGATTATGTCGCTACGTATCTGACGGCTGCTTAAATTTCGTCTGGTATTCAGGAATATCTTACAATGCGTTTTATAATCTTTTCTCCCGTTGATTTCCCCTAATATGTGAATGTATTTTCCATTGATTCCGGTCTTTCGTTACAAAGTTAAGTTGGTCTTAAGTTGGTCTAATGATTATGAAATTTTTCTATTTTCAGCAACAAGGGAGTTGTCCAGTTAATGCACACCAGACCATAAAGTACAATTGGGAGTATGAAAATTACATAAATGCGGGTTTTGATGTGATATGGTACTCTTTTTGAAGTCAATAACAGTTTGTTTTTCTGAAAGGCCGCCCATCCTAAACTTATTCTGTGTTTACTTGATGTTAATCCATCATTAGTGGAAAAGAGTTCATGCTCAAGATATACAAAATTATATACTTGTACCTCCATTTATTCTGAGATCATGATTGCTGTGTGGATCGGTTGTCATACATTTTGTTTTTAAAATGTTGATAACAAGTACAACTTCAGCTGAGTATTTTACTAAGCAGTCAAGAAATTTTTGAAGTTCTTCCCGATAGTTACTTGTAAGTGGAATGTCGTCTGCATAAGAGAGGTTTGAAATTAGTTGTCACTGATAGTGAACCCTGAAATACACTCTGACTCAGCTTTCCATAGCACCGTGGCTTTCACAACACAGAAGAGCAATTCTGAAAGAATAAGCCCTTGCTTAACTCCTTTCAGAATTTTAACTGGCCTGGTGATTCTGATGTCAGTTTTTATTTGTGCCGTGGAATCATCATACGTTATTTTAAAGATGTTGATGTATCCTCTATTTATATTTGTTGTTTCAAAGATGTTCCACAGTTTATGCTATCGAAGGCCTTTTTGAATTCAATGAATGCAATAGGCACAGGACTATTGAACTCTATTGACTTCTCAATAATTTGCTCCGAGGCAATAACTTGTTCTATTGTTCCTCTTCCCTGTTAATATGCTGCCTGTGAAGAAAAAGAGGCATACAGATCTCCCTTAACACGAGTCACAATTATGCCCATAAAAACTTTGTAAATACATTTCTTATAAATAACCACAATCAATGCTTGTTTGAACTTTTCTGGCATTTTTCCTGTTCTTGGTATCTGGTTGTTCAGGTGTGGGAGAGCTTTTACAAGGGGCTCTCCGCCTGCCTTTATATATTCAGAATATGTACAATCAATTCCAGCACTTTTTCCAAGTTTCAAATCGTGAAGAGCATTTTCAACTTCAATTTTTAGTATTGTTGGCACTGGATCATCCTGGAACTCATCAGTATTACTATCAGATGGGGTGTCATGATACAATTCTTAATAAAATTCAGCCCAGCGTTCTAAGATTTTGTCCTTATCGGTTATTATGTACCCATTTTTGTCTTTAGGTCCCCAACTGATATGTTTTGGTTTGATTTGTAGTCTTTTTAGGGCAGCATAAGATTGCTTCTGAGGTGGAAGCGCACTTACTTTATCAATTTCTTCTTGACATGCGTAAGGAAATAAATTGGGCGTTGGTAGATTGCCTTCACCAGTTTACACACTTGTCCAATCTTTTGTGATGCTTTATGCTGAGGTTTTTGAAGCAGGGTTTGCTCTTGACAGTTTCCTGTTTCAAGACAACATCTCCAGGAATAACGACCCTAAATATAGGAGTGCGCTCAGCCTGTGAAGCCGATAAATTGCCACAGAATGTCATTGAAAACTCTGCCTATACTACTTTTCAACTGATTCAGGTTCATCATGGAAAATAATATAGTGAGTTAATGTAAACGTGTTATAAAAATACAGTATAACATATTGTTTTATTATCGGTTGTATAGTCACATAACAGCAGGATCAATTTCATTTGGCCATCAAAGGGCGTGCAGATATACAAATAAAAGTAAGAATAAAATAAGAATAAATTAAAAAAAATAAGAATAAAATTGCCATGTTCATTTAAATAAAAAATAATACCACAGCGAGATGCAGAAGAGAACTATGTCTGCCAGAGAATAATGGAGACGTCATCACCTGGTAGGAGAAGAATAGGACGCCCCAACCTAAGGTGGGTGGAATGCATCCGAAAGGACATGAAGGGAGTTGAGGCAGAAGAGAACGAAGCCCTGGATCGAACATCCATGAGGACATTGATTGCCGTAGCGACCCCACGCTGAAAGTCGGATAAAGCTAGAAGAAGGAAGGAGAATTCAAATAAAAAATAACAGTATTAGTCTAATGTAGAAAACATATTTGGGAGGAGGAGATAACAGTGGGACAAAAAGAAAACGTAAATGAGGAAATGAATGGCAGTAAGAACAAAGAGAAGAGAATAAGGTATCAGACAGGAAAAACAAAAAAAAATACATACTTAATTTTCGGGATTTGTGTATAGCTTCTTGTATCAATCTTTGTTGTCTCTTGCATACTCCTGTGAATCAAATCAAATCAAGTGTTAAAAAGTGTCAAGCAAAGTAAATGAATAAACAATCTACTCTTATCCACAAAATAAATAATGCCAAAAGGTAACCTTGCCTCCAACTGAGATCTCTTTAGTAAGCTCAATGTCTTCATCACAGGGTGTTTTTACACAAAAAGAAGATAGCTGTAGCAACCAAGAATTTCTTAAAATTTCTTAAAGTTAACAAACTGAATCCCATGAACTGTTTTTTTTATACCCCTCTCATGGGGTGGATCACATTACGTCAAACAGTTTTACCAGTCATCTCCATCTAGATTTGTCCAGAAACGGCCGTTTAGCACAAGTATGGCCCAGTGAACTCTTTTCTTTTTTGAAGAGCAAGTTAGGGAGAAATATTGAGTCCGCTCTCCAAGTCAAGTCAAGATGTGTTAAGACTAATGAATCCATTTGATTATCAAAAACATTCATTAGTCAGTGTGAGAGTAGCCTTTTCAAATATCCCTATATTTTAAGAGGGGCCTCCATAAGGTTTACATGATGGTCTATGGAAGACCTTGATGACGGTCTATTTCGGAGTTTAGATCACTTGTAATATGATAAATAGGGCTCATGAACATAGTCGGGAGAAATAGTAACGGAAAATGAATAGAAAATGTACAGTATTTGTAATACAATACTATTCCACACTGTGAAAGTAATCGAACAATATAAGGACTGATGAAAAAACTAGAATTCTCGAAATATACATTTTCAAAACTAATAATGGATGCTTGAATGAAATGGTTTTAATGTTTAGACTGAAAAACCAAACAAACGAAAAAGTTAAATGCTATTTGACAATTTCAAAAAAAGCCAAATAAAATTTGACATTGGCTTGGGAGTGAGGCCAGAATCGAATCACTAAAGCAGAAATTTAGTCAACCAGCCAGCTTTTCATCAACATAGCCCTGTTGTTGGTTTGGGCCATCTACGTTTTGATGGGGCAAACTGCTACTTGCAATTTCAAGTGCGGTTCAAATCTAAACAGCAGCAGCCTGAAACGTCCAAATTTTGTAATATGATTCAATTGTACAGAGATTTTTCAAAATCAAAGCTTTTAAAAATCAGCTATTCTAATGCAAATATTATATTCATCAGAAAACTACGAGAACTGTTTAACTAATTGAAGTTTGTGTCCAGGTTTTACTACCTTGTAAGATTGTTTGATATTTTTACAGGTTGTCATTGTTTACAGGACTCAAATGACTATGGATTATACTGGTTTTATACTTTTAAGGATAAATATAGATTCAATAGAAGAATCTAGTATGTACAGAAATACGTATGAAAATTAAGAACACCTTCTAGATAAGACCACTTCCATACCTAATAGTGGTAGGCAGTAGTACACAGGTTTTTATACAAGGAATTTTTTTTGTCATTTAATCTTGGGGATGCATGTGGCACTTGCATAGAGATAGCTGATATGTAATAAAACATGTTAACAAATTTAGCACAATATTTCAAACTTGATTGGAAATATGTCCGGAAAGCAGTGTACGTAATACTTTAAGACAAAAACACACCTGTTTTCTTTCGACTTAAGGGTAATCCTTTTGGTGACATAAACTGAGCAAGGAAGAGAACATCCTAAAAGCAAAGCAAAAAGCAATTCTTCCAAGTGTCAAATAACTGGAGGTCATAATAAATAAAGGTCTTGTGTGTGGTGGAGAAAATAAATTGTAAAAAATGGGGCATGGGCTAGAGACAAATTAACATGCAAAAATGTGTCTTACATGAATACTAGAAAACATACAATTCAACAAGATATAGTCAGAATCGTTTATTGCTATTTCAGTACGCTAAAATGTACAATTAACTGCATGTAAATATTTGACCAGAACATTTAATAAAATATAACACAGGTTGAAATGTCAAGCGTTTACAAAGAAAGCGCTCTTTAACTTTTAATTCTAAAGGTGGGACACATTCAAAAATCAACAAGCAGGATATAAATTTATTTCATATTACGGTTAAAATTTTTTATGGCTGACTTAAAAGGTGGGAATAAATGTGAATTATCATAGTGTTGGTCTGGGCTACAATAATTCAAAGTAATTCTCTCAAATCATTTTTAATTAAAATATAGAAGCCTATTATAAAAGTAAAAGTACCCCAATCACTTTAAAACTAGATTTTTAGCAGTTTCAATCTTTATTATTTGATCTAGAAATACCTTATTACCTGCAAATTCATTACCTCACAAAACAAATCCAATTTCTTCACCTAAATTAATGGTGCCTCATGATTAAAGTTGATAAACCTATATTCCAACATTTTGATCGAATATACTGTCATTGCTATCACAGTCGAAGAGACTAAAAACTAAAAAGATTCAAAGAAAGTCAAGAACCCGGAGTCCTTGAAATACCGGGATGATGTTTAGCAGAGGACCTCTTTAACAATTGGTTGGGAACTCTTCTAGAGATGGTGTCTTGGTCAAAACAGTGGTGGCAGTGTTACTTTATCACCACTCCTCTCTTATGAGGGCTATGTGTGATAGACAGTGGCCACTGTTGCCCTGTTTAATACCACCTCCTTCAACAAAGGGATCAGTCATTTGGCATGCCGATGGTCTACGTCTGGGTGATGGTTTTGGACATTTATTCCCTTTTTTCCTATGACTAGTTTAACCGAAGGATTTTCTCAAAGTACCAGAAAGGACCTTCAGAGAACTGGGGGTGCAAAGAATCTCCGGACTCAAGACTGACTCCATACCCTGCAGTGTAGACTCAAGATGTGGTAGTAATGGCTCTGCAAAAACCCAAAAAACCCTGTAAAGTTAAAAAAACCCTCTTTCCTAGCATTCGGTAATGTCAGAGATCTTTGTTCAATATTTTCTCTTGTGAAAGCTCTCCTTGATTCTGAATGACTTCATATTCTTACACTTTGTGCAACAAGCCTCGGTGACAGTGTTAATTATACAGATTTTCATGTTGACAGTTATTTACCTTTATTTCGATTAGACTTTACAGCTATTCTTTATTTTCTTGCTATCCCTGCTCGACAGGTTATCCTAGCTGTTAGAGCAAGAGAACTTCAATGTAAAGACAAGACTTCTATGTGCTTTCGATTGTCTCTTCTACAAGCCACTTGTTATCTATTTTTCCTGTAAAGCCCTCCCTTTTCTGATTCCATTCAGTGTGAAGTTTTAACATGGTGGAACTGCTGAATCTCGGGTTTCTTTCAGACGAGTGATTTCTGATGCCAAATCTTGTTCTTCTCAGCAAGTTTGAGAATCTATTTCTACTCAAAGACCTGGAGATCACAATATGTGGATGATTTACAATAGTGCTTTAAATTGTGGTAACTTGGTTATTCCTCCACTCTTTGACAGTGTTCGATTTTCTCTGTCTTCTAGAAAAATGTTTTTGCCAGAGTTCCCTTCAAAAGCTGATCAAATATTGGACTTTGTCATCATAAATACATAATCAGTTGCAAAGATTACTTATGAAATTGATCAATTGGAAACTCATTGCCAAAATTTGATACCGGTTGTTGTTTTGAAAGAGTATGCCTCTGAGCTATCTTAGTGCTGTTCAAACTTTTTAAGCTATGCCTATCAGAGTTTTGCTTTCAGACATCCTAACAGATTCTAACGTTGTTCCTGTCTTCAAGAGTGCAGATGACCCACCTGATTCTCGCAAATATCGACCTGTAAGTTTTCTTTCTGTCATTAGTTAAATCTTTGAATGAATTATTGACAATGCAATTAAAGAACTCATGCAGAACCTATGTTTCTTAGTTGATGTTCAGTATGAGTTTACAGGATTTTGCTCCAATGTTGAACCTTTGACTGTAATCATGGAACATTACCTATATTACCTAACTCTTTGTATAGCAAGTAGTACTTATTCAACCCGTTTTAAAGCTCTGCAATTACCATGTACCAGAGCATAACCTTTACCCTTGGAAAAAATTACTATAATGCCATCATTTGATTCCTCAGGAATTTTATCTTTTCTGATAAAAACATTTGTTAGATTAGTAATACATATACATATATACAATCGGTTCTTTTTGATTATCGTGCAGGTCTGGAAGCATCCTCCATGATGGCTGGCTAGCTGCACACATAGCATATCTCACACTAGATTTCCAGGTGGCTCTATTCATGGGGTCACTTGAACCAAGGCCCCAGCCAGAGATGTCATCCTTCAGAACATCGTGCCATGTCTTTCTTGGTTGCCCAGGTCGCCGACATCCATCCACAGAAAAGTCTACTGCCTGCTTGATTGTGCCACTAGATCACTGGACATGACCGTACCAGCGTAGACGCCTTTCCCTCACAGTGTGTATTATGTCAGCTAATTCTAGCTTGGACAGCAATTGGCTTGAAGGGGTTGTCTGCACCTGGTCATGTCTGATACTACCAGATTCGCCTAATCCTTGCCCTATCCTTACGCTGCATGCNTTTCCAGGTGGCTCTATTCATGGGGTCACTTGAACCAAGGCCCCAGCCAGAGATGTCATCCTTCAGAACATCGTGCCATGTCTTTCTTGGTTGCCCAGGTCGCCGACATCCATCCACAGAAAAGTCTACTGCCTGCTTGATTGTGCCACTAGATCACTGGACATGACCGTACCAGCGTAGACGCCTTTCCCTCACAGTGTGTATTATGTCAGCTAATTCTAGCTTGGACAGCAATTGGCTTGAAGGGGTTGTCTGCACCTGGTCATGTCTGATACTACAGATTCGCCTAATCATTGCCCTTTCATTACGCTGCATGCGCAATAAGTCACTCTTGGTCATGGGCCATGTTTCGCTGCCATACAACATGACACTACATTTACAAGTATTGTATACTTTTCCACGTGTCCTCAGTGTCAGATGTCTTGATGACAGGATTAGGAGAAGCTCCTTGGACTTGCTCCAAGCAGACTTTATACGAGTGATTGATACACTACAACACAAATCAGACGAGACTAACACAAACTCTCTAATGATCTCAGAAGCTCCTGGCACCTTTTCAAAGCTTCATCAATTTTATTCCTGTTTATATTATATCAGAGATTACTAAGCAAAGAGACTTCAACTGACTCCGCTACAGGTAAACTCTGACACCAGTCAAATTTACGATTAAATAACCCCACTCGTTTCATTATTATTTTTGAACAGTTTAAGCATTCCATTTCTGATGGTATATAGTAAACTTTTATATCTTGTCAGAGACATATTTTTTCAATGCTTGGTGAACCAGTTGCAAAATTATTATTAAAAATATAAACTTTATTGCTGAGTATTGAATACATTATTTCCAACCTTTTAAGGGTTATTTTCGGATGATGCAGTATTAGAAGGTTTAGATCACAGATTAGATTAATGTGCTATGCAGATTGATTTTATACATTTCCATAGTAAGATGAGTTTTCCGGACCTTAAATTTGGGTGGGTCACATCCAAAAATCTTACAATATTTGATGGGTCATAAATCTGAGACCAGCTAGGATGTTTCAATTTTGTATGAGTAATGTTTTTAATGGTTTTAACCAAAAAAAAGTGGAAATCAGTCAAATCCAAGATGATGGATTAAAAATTCATAATTAATCTGATGATTTGAAATAGTAATGTCCCTATACTGACTTAATCCACTTTTCAGCTGGTAGTATATCTGCTCTTCCCAGCTTCTTCTACTTTCTTGACATCTTTCCTACTTCCTTTAAAAGAAAACAACCCCAAATTCACTCATGTAAAAATATTGTTTCAGCAACTGGCAACATTAACAAATTTATCAAAAAGGAAAAAAATCTTCATCTGATAACAAAAAGCTATCCCAACTCATGTATCAGATACCAAATCTGATTCAGAAACAGGAGTTATTACCAATTAAAGTTTATATACCCCAATTACAATTGTTTAAACTTTGTGATTTTGTCTGCCGAAAGCAATCTGAAATACGTAAATGATCAAACAGTAATTTTAAGTTTCAATATGTTTTTAAAGTTGAAATTGAAAAACAATTAAAGAAATTAAAAAGAAAGAAAGCTACCGGTAATGGTGGTTTGCCAGCCTGCATGATAAAGGATGCAGGTTCCGTGATATCATCACCACTAAGCTATCTAATAAACCTTTTGCTGAAAACTCGCATGATACCGAACGATTGGAAGGAAGCTCGGGTAACCCTGATTCACAAATTCGGAGCTGGAAATCAATTCGAAAACTACAGGCCAATATCCATCCTTTTAATCCTGTCCAAAGTCCTCGAGAAAGCCGTTCACAAACAACTGATGTCACATCTCGAATCTGAAAACCTTCTTTCACCATCACATATACGGTTTTTGCCCTGGAAGATCTACTCAGCTTGCTTCAACAGACTTTCTCGATTCCATCAGACGTGACGTGGACAAAGGGAAAATTGCTGGCGCAATCTTCATTGACCTTGGTAAGGCTTTTGACACTTTGAGTCATTCAAAACTAATTACAAAGCTAACTGCATATGGCATTAATGACATTGAACTTATGTGGTTCACAGATTACCTATTTCATAGAACCATCACAGTATCTTTTAACAACGTCTTATCCAACACGGAAAATTTATGTACTGGAGTGCCACAAGGGTCCATACTAGGACCCTTACTGATCCTGATTTTCTTCAATGATATTTGTGACTGCATAAATAATGCAAAAATTATAAAATATGCAGATGATACAGTGTTGTTTTACCCTGCTAAGTTGAAGAAAAACTCTCAGAAGATATCAAGAGTCTCGCTAAGTGGTTTGAAGAAAATGAACTAATCATAAACTTGAAAAAGGGAAAATCTGAGGCTATGATATTTAGTACATCGCAAAAGCTGTTGAAAATTAAAGAAACGCTGAAGATATTCTACAGAGGAACATCAATTAATGTAACAAGTGAATACAAGTATCTCAGTGTTCAAATTGATGGCACTTTAAACCTGAACAGTCATTTTGATAGTGTCTTCCGTGGTACACGTAATAATGATCTTTCCTTGAGACTACCAAAAATGAGTACAGAATATGGAAAAAGAGCAGTTTCGTTTACTGGCACGAAAATTTACAATGAGCTACCAATGGATGTGAGAAAGATCAACAGTGTTTTAAGCTATCAGTTAAACAATTTTATAGTTAATCAGTTTTTATTTTTAAATCCTTTAAATTTCTATTAAAGTAGTTTTTATCTTAATTTTACAGGACACACATTGATAACAGCATATCTTTTTGTTGAAGTGTTTTATCCTGTATAAAGATTCATTATAAATAAATAAATAAATAAATAAATAAATAAATAGACATAAAAGAACTTGTTAATATTCTTTAACTAAACTTTATCTAAAAATAGATAAGTCCTGGCAAAATATTGAATTATGAAGGAGAACACTGATTACTGATTTTTCAAAACGTTTGTTTCAAGTAAATTTATCATAGAAGTTCTTAAAACAAACAATCTGGTAAAGCGCAGTGTACAACAATGGTGGTTACATCTTCAAGCTTAGTCAATTCAACAGAATGCAAAAGTTGGTGTACTAAAGGATTTTGGCTGAATACCTTATTAACTGATTTGTTCACAACTTCTTAAGCTAAATGATTATCCGTGATGAAGGTTTTTTCCCACATCATGGGAATGCTAGCTTTGTTTAGAGTTTTTGTTTCACGGAACCATAATCTGTTACTTTTTTATGACTAATTTTTGTCAATCTGGTTTCATGTTTATTTTTTTTTGTTTCAAAAAACCTAAGTTTGTAAATTTTTTTTGATTATGTTACATTTTATGAAATAACAATGTGTTACACAGTTGACTCTGAGTATAGTCATTGTTTAGTTTCTTTTAAGGTAATTATAACAACACTGCCATTTCCCGAATTTCACATTTATCCATTCCTTATAAAAAGGCTTCTCTTGCAGTCACTCTGCTTTTTTTCACACTCTACTTACAATCATGACTTTTTCCTTTCTTGGTAAAACATCTTGTTACCTTGCTGCTCTTTGCCTTGCAAGTTGATATTAAGGTCAGATAATATTTCAAGTCTGTTAAAAATGTAAAGTAATTAAGCCACTCATTGTCACTGAAAAATGAAATATCCTACTCTTTTTCAAGAATGTATGTGGAAATTTCTTCCCTTAACAGCCAGAGTCACTTTAATGTTGATGGTTTGATGTACGGCAGTGAAACTTGGCCAATGAAAGCTGAAGATGTCAGCTGCATAGAGTGGAATGACATGAGAATGATAAGATGGAAGTGCAATGTAAGTCTGAAGGACAGACTCAGTTCTAATGAACTCAGAAGGAGATTGAATCTGGACAGTATTGACAGCTGTATGCAGAATAAGCTTCATTGGTTTGGTCATGTAGAGAGAATGAACAAGAATGTTTGGGCAACTAGATGCAGAACAATCAAGGTGACAGAAACCACTGGCAAAGGAAGACCGAAGAAAACATGGGAGGAAGTGATAAGGATGGATCTCAAACAAAAAGGTGTCAGCAGAGACCTGGTGAAGGAAAGGATAACTTGGAAGTTGATTTCAAGAAAGCATCCAACACATGTTAGCATGTAAAATGGATGTTAAACCAAATATGATGATGATGATATGATGACGATGATGGTCTATATAACCAACGAACAACATGTTTCATTACATCTTTGAAACCAAAAACTTTATAGCACAATCATTTTTATGAATAGAGCAGTGATTAACAAGCACATTGTATGCATCTAATTAAATTTCTCTAAAAAGAATTTTGCAAAACCTTCATGTTTGCTTACCATTGATGGTGCTCCATCAGTTGTTATTCTGAATAATTTATTCTTGTCAAGTTTATATTTTTCAATGATCTTTGTTACCTCATCCAGTACAATCTTTTCAGTTGCTGCTCCTTTTAAATGACACATATCAAAGAATTCTTCATTGACCTTATATTCATTGGTAACAGCTCAAATAAATATAGCAGGCTGCAGTGTATAAACAAAATCTATGCTCTCGTCCAGAGTCATACTAAAGAGAGAGGTTGATGTTATCCATATCCTTTTTCTTTTCTGAGTAAACTTCATCAACAAAAATAGTCAAGCATTTTTTATGAAATCTTCATCACTGAATGGCTTTCCTCTGATGCAATCTGATGCAATGTTTAAAATAAGTTGTTAACTGTGTCTTTACATGCTTAAATTCAATGTCTCTCCCATTGCTAATCTGTCATAAAGCCCAATCAGTCTAATTCTGCTATACTGCAAAAATAAGGTTTTGTATTTTGCCCTTCTCAATATCCATGGCTTTAAACAAGAACTCCCAACATTTTAACCACTTTTCTGAATTAATACCTAATGCTGTTGGGTCTTTATTCATATTAAAGTAGGCTAAACAGTCAGCACAAGTAGGGGCTACCATTACTATTTAATCCTCAATTACAATATATAGTATCTAAACAAGCATGGGAACTAAAATCATTTATTAGCTGGTAGTTACACTCTTCACATTTGTGAATTCTTCCTAAAATACAATGTATATACTTCATGTAACTCTCACAGGCATGCTTAACCATAATGGTATCCAACAAGCTATAAACCACAATAGGAAAATGGAAATCCACTTACTTTTAAGCTACATCACAATATTTTACTTACCTTAATTATAAACACACAAAAAATATAGAATATATTATAAAAGCTTAAATGATATTACATTGCACATTTTATGCTGCTTTAGGAAACCAGTAATAACTGTTAATTGACAATATAACCACAATAGATGGCTACTTGAAAAAAGATGTCTGTTTTTGTTGGGCAAATTGATTTAATACATACATTGACTGAATGATGAAGATAATGATTTAAATCATTATACTATGTAACATTAATAGTTCATAGAGTTTGAAGGCAATGAAATATCATATGCAGCTATTTTGTGGAATGAAAAAAACACTTCTGATTTGGGTTTGCAAATTTCTAATTAGCTGTAAAAATAAAGCAAATTGGGATATCAAGCTAAAATTTTGTAAGTGCTATCCTACTGACCATATTTACAAATATTGTAAATATCAGGAAATTCTACAAAAGTGGGTTACATTGGTGTGATAACTTGACATGGGCTGTTCCTTTCACCTTTTAATTCATGTTTAAGCTTATTAGGCAGGATGCACTCTCTACATAAATTCTGATAAATATTTATGTGATTCTCAATTTTGATTTGGTGGTAATCCATGTCTATTCATGTTTTATCTTCTAAGGTTAAATTATTTAAGTAATAGTAGTAGCAGCAGCAGCAAGAATGTCAACAGCAGTTAAAGTAATAGCAATATGGCAGTAAAAAACTGTGTAAAACAAAACACCTTATTCATACCTTGTATGTAAATGTGATATTTCTACTGCAGATAGGACATCCTTTTGGATCCGGATCAATTGGATTGTCTACTGAAAGTTCACTAGCTTTGTTTGCTGGAAATAAGAAAAGTATATACATCACACTTTAGTATAAAACTAGGTAATAGTGCATAAAATACCTTTTTCTTAACAAATCTGGAAGGGTCAGATTGTTTCTGTCTATTGCTGTAAATACTATTTCTAGTTTGATTTTTAAGTTAAACAGAAAAAAAATTATGGTTGGTATTCTATTTCTGTTTTTTCAGGGGGAAGGACGGGGTTGTGGCTAAGAGCCATCATGGCATGATGCCTAGTGGCATCATGCCATGATGACCAGCCCCCTGATATGGCCCTGGTGGAAAAAAGATAGACAATCAAGAAGATCCTTAAGAAATGCCAGTGTTAATGTAATACCCATCAAGTGTTCTGGTGTCCGCCCGGGTGAGTGAACATTTTAAGGATACCCAAAGTAATCGAGCACCGGTGTTTACCCGGCGTGCTGGCAGAAACTTTATTTTGTCAACTGGCGTCGAGTGACTAATTTTCTTTTTCTTCGCCTACTATCTGAGGCCTAGACTTTCTCTCGTTAGGGTGAGTAAAAATAATTTTCTCCACAAGGTTTCAAACTTCAACCCATTTTGAGCGACTGGGATGAACATAAAACCGACCGAAACTTTAAATTTACGCTTTTACAGCATATGTCCAAGGCGTATGGAAAGTATCAAACATGTACATTACATAAGGGCCTATGTACTTGTCACGATGGACTTAAATAAACAAGAAAAAAAGCAAACATCTAAATCATGAAATA
The DNA here is from genome assembly GCA_003991215.1 of Morbakka virulenta. Classification (NCBI taxonomy): domain Eukaryota; kingdom Metazoa; phylum Cnidaria; class Cubozoa; order Carybdeida; family Carukiidae; genus Morbakka; species Morbakka virulenta. The sequence continues at coordinate 5,318,266 of RDPX01000014.1, read as the reverse complement.
CTAACTTGTCAGGTTGAACTGGTCATCCACATTTTTATTGTCTGAATTCAATTGTACTTTATTACTCAAAGAAGCTATGGGTACTCGAAGTACTGTATTTAGTCTTGTACCCAACTGCCGGCATGTAAACAAACTCATTCTGCAACAACGTTTGGTGGTTTTCAAAATGCTACCATTTTGATCAACCTCAGGTAACAGTGTTTTAATTCTTCAACCTCGTTTTAAGGAGGCCTCCTGTTTTCACAGAAAAACCCATAAAAAATGGAGACCTCACACAGTGAAAAAAACCAATGACCTAAAGCAGGGGTGGGCAACCTTTCCAGCGAGTGGGCCAGATCCTTCAAAAATTTTCTTCACGCGGGTCAAACGTAATAAGAAAGGTGAGAAACAAATATATATAGAGAGAAACAAGAGAGAGAAGCAAAGAAAAACAAAGAGAGAAAACAAAAGACATTATTTAAATGAACTCGCTATCAGTATTGTCGTCCTCGCTGCAAAAGTGGAGTGAAACCACACTGCTGTGCCCGTTTACACGCACTCAAGCCTACACCGGTGTGGCTACCGAAGTGTGGCTCGCAGTTATCCAAGTAAATTTTTTCTGAAAAAATTGTTTTTTTGACAAAGATATATGTTTTATTTAATTCATTCAATATCTGCAACCGCTAGACAATTATATTTGCTAGCAAAAAATTATATAATTTTATGGCCTCGCGGGCCATGAAAATTCTTCTCGCGGGTCGGATTGTGGCCCGCGGGATGTAGGTTGCCCACCCCTTACCAAAAGCCTGATTGTCTACCTGCAGTATCCTGCCACGTGATAAGTAAGGCAGATTTGCTTAAAGCCATTAGATGAAGCACATTCCCCGTCCCCTAGAAGAAAATTATAGAACAACATCTAGAATATGGAACTCTGGCTTCCAAGTGCTTCCCTCCCTCATGTGTCTTGAATGCATCTTAGTCTGTGGTCAATGCTTATCTCTGTGGCCTATNCGTCCTCGCTGCAAAAGTGGAGTGAAACCACACTGCTTTGCCCGTTTACACGCACTCAAGCCTACACCGGTGTGGCTACCGAAGTGTGGCTCGCAGTTATCCAAGTAAATTTTTTCTGAAAAAATTGTTTTTTTGACAAAGATATATGTTTTATTTAATTCATTCAATATCTGCAACCGCTAGACAATTATATTTGCTAGCAAAAAATTATATAATTTTATGGCCTCGCGGGCCATGAAAATTCTTCTCGCGGGTCGGATTGTGGCCCGCGGGATGTAGGTTGCCCACCCCTTACCAAAAGCCTGATTGTCTACCTGCAGTATCCTGCCACGTGATAAGTAAGGCAGATTTGCTTAAAGCCATTAGATGAAGCACATTCCCCGTCCCCTAGAAGAAAATTATAGAACAACATCTAGAATATGGAACTCTGGCTTCCAAGTGCTTCCCTCCCTCATGTGTCTTGAATGCATCTTAGTCTGTGGTCAATGCTTATCTCTGTGGCCTATCCTCCCCTCTCCCCTTTTCTTCTTCTTTGTCTTTTTCTTTGCAGTTCCAAACAAGTAGTGGCTTTATATCTTATATGGCTCTTGACCATTAAAATATAGTTGGTTTAAAGAAAGAAAGCATAAACCTAGGCGGAACCCTAGATTTTGAAAGTCCTTTTTGTTTATCCCTAAAGAAGTGGTTCTCAACCCTTTCCCCACTATTCCTGCGACAGTAACTATGCAACAATTCCTACCCAACTTAAAAGTCTTCAACATTATTAGAAAAGAATGAATATTTTATGGTCATTAGTCTTTACCTATAAAATAAGCATTTATACCATAATATTGAATGGCATTCAAAAAGCAGAAAGAGTGCTTTTCTTGACATCTCTTTCGTTTTTAACGTCTTTTAATGGAGGCGCTCTAAAAAGGCCATTGACTTTCCAGCATGTTCAGTGTGAACACGCTTTAATAAATGTTCTTTAAGTTTTTGTGGTTGCATAGAATCATTTCACAGGCTTTTGTCGCACTTTAACCAATGTAGTTTGTGTCATCCCAGCCATCTGGAATAAATCCTGATTTGAAATAAGCATCTGAATACAAACAAGAATACAGATATTCCTTTTGGCTACTTGAATTCAATTACAGTTCACTTGGTTTCTCCAATCTTATCAAGTGATGAAAAGGAAGCACAAAAGTGTAGTCACAAAAAAGGTGAAACACCCAAGCAAAACAAGACCAAAGGTCCAAAACACTGAAATCGCTAACGTGTTATAATAACGTGTTATATATCTACATTTTTTCTACATCTACAACTTTTCTTTGCCTGATCATCTGTTTGACACATGTTATCATTTCACGTGTCCAGTTGCCATTCATTGTTGTAATAACAAACTCAGCCGATAACCTTATGATGACCTATTAAACCACGAGGGGCTGGTAAATAACATACAAATCATAGCCAGTAACTGTGCCACAAAAATTCTTTAGAGAATAGCAGAAAAATGAAGATAAAATTCCCAAAATGGGTGTTAATGTATCTTATGCTCTCTCCATTTTCTTCCCAGAACTCATATCCTCTCAAAGCATTCCAAGTTCCTCCCTCGAAAGCCTCCCGTCGAGAACCACTTGTTTAAACAAAGAGCCTCGAAGCTACCTTGGGCATGGTCAAAGTTAGGGTGTGTTGTGCAGCTAAATTACAGTTTACAGCCACTATCTTGAATGGTGGAGAACGACTAGATTTGAGGAGAATATATATTGTGAAACCTGCAATAGTATTGGATGGATTTTTTTACATTCACAAACTAAATGGTTGTATTTTTGCTGAAATCAAGGCACAAGGGTTACATTTATGTTTTCAAAACGGCACGCAAATCAATAATACGCCTCTTGATTTCCCAAAAGATAAATTTTCGTTTCACTTATTTTTTGATACTGTACAATCACCGTAAAATTAATTTTAAAGTAGTAATCTTTGTTGCTGACCTTAAAATGCTCATTTCAACTAGAAACAACGAAGTAGAATAACTCAATTTCCGCTGTATAATGACCAAATTTCAAAAAATTCCAACAGTGCTTTGCTTAAAGTAACTGTCAAATGTTGCTTCATCCAAACAGTGTTAGAGTAAAAGGCAACTTTTCACTTCAACTCTTCCAGATCATCCCTTCAGTTAAATTTGTAATCTTAAACACGTGTGGACAATTTAACAAACATATCTGGTGAGCTTAGTGAAGAGCATGAAGAACGAATCTACAAGGAAACTACAGCAATGCAAGGTCAATGTCCTGAGAGATGGGGTAAGCACATCAAGACATATTGAATGGTGTCTGTAACGCGACTCCATTGATCTCTGCCACTTCAGGGAGTTAAAAAATTGAAACTTTTAATGAAAGTTAATTTAGACTTATGTGCATTAGCTATTTGCCGTTATTTCAGCATAATATCTCCCACACATTGAATTTGTGATTTTTACCAAATAATGTCCCTTGAAGAGAACTGCTATCTTTCGGCACCAAATTTTGAAATATTTTCTTCAATTCATTAATCAACAATATAGAAATAGAACCTCTGTTTATTCCTAGGGGTTAAAGTATGGGTTTATAAACATTTATTATAATATGTGATTATATGTTAGAACAGTTGAACCAGTTTTAAGGCCTAAACTTTTCATATCAGGGATTTGATGTTAAAAGGGCAATATGTGAAAAATAGATTAAATCTTACAACAAGCAACTGGCCAAATTTATCAAACCATTGTACGGAAAATCACCCAATGACTTCTCCATTATTTTGCAAACAGCAATTTGTGTCCGGACCAATTTATTTGTTTCATGTTCAATATAAATTGCTTCAAAAGTAGAGAATGACATCGTAGATGGATGATATTAAATACAACTGAATCTTTTTTGCTTCAGTAGTAGCTACATTCGTATCATTTAGTCAAAAATCCATAGCTAACCTGATTAACGGTTATTTTGTTACCTCTGTTCTTTCAAAAAGCAATATTTTAACAATAAAAACTAATTAAAGTCCCGTGCTCCCTGCAAATAAACGCTTTTGTCCTTAAAGCCCTAATTTCAGTAGGAAACAAGGAAGAAGAAGCTGTGAATTGGCACGTAATAATGATCAGATTTTAGAAAGACATCCAACATTACTTTGTTTCAAATAGCTGTCAAAACTTGCTTCATCCAATCATTATTAGAGTAAAGTACAACATTTTACTTCAAATCTTGCAGATCATCTGCTCAGCTGAATTTATAATCTTTGTCATGTAACAATCAGCTGTAATTGGTGCCGTGTTAGTCATTTCCTTATTAGTAGTACTTGTTCTTCAAAACCATCAATATCCTTTTTCTCATTTTAAAATAGTTTTGATAAAAATTTCGTATCTATTTCTGTATCAAAATCTGGACAAGGTTGGTAGTATTTTCAAAGAAAGAGGAAACTTTATGCTAGGTTTATTCAATAGATTAGGACTCAATTTTCAGGTTAAGGTCCAAGAGGTTTTCAGTGTCAGTCTGGACAGATCCCTTTTCACCTTATATTACTCTTATACTTAATGGTATAGCAGCGTGGTTTAACTTTTTTGTTTGGGAAAAGTAAGAAATTAATGAGCCAAAATTATCAAAGAAATACTACAAATTAACTTAATTCAGGGAGCCACCCGCCATTTGAATGATATGAAGAATGATCCTAAATGAAACAAACTTTATCAACAGAAACATTTCTGACCGTAACAAATAATTGGAATGTATGCAGTTTCTAGAGCATAGTGGTGCCAAAAAGCGAATGGCCATGTAAATCTGGTTAAGAAGGCACGAAATAAATTGCTGAAGGTTGGTGCAAATATCGACACTATCTGCATACCCATTTGGACAATATGCCAGAAAAAACTGGTGGGCTTAGTAAGGAGCATGAAGAATGAAGTTGCAAGGAAACTAAGCAATGCAAGGTCAATGTACTGAGAGATGGGGAATTACATCAGAACATATTCACTGGTGTCTGTAACGAGACTGCCTTGACATCTGCCACTTAAAGGAGTTAAGAAATCGAAGCTTCCAATAAAATGTAATTTAGACTTTTGTCCATTATTTATTTGCTGTTATTTCAGCATAATATATCCCACACATTGAATTTGTAATTTTTACTAAATAATAATTTTTGAAAAGCACTGCTAACGTTCGGCACCAAATTTTGAAATATTTTCTTTTATTCACTAATCAACAAAATTGAAATAGAAAAATTGTCCATTCTTGAAATTTAAAGTATGGGTTTATAATCATTTATTGCAATATGTGATTGTATGTTAGAACAGTGGAACCAGTTTTATTTTAAGACCAAAAGGTCTTTCATATTAAGGATCTGATGATAAAAGGGCAATATGTGAAAAATAGGTTAATTCCTGGAGCAATATAAACTGACTAAATTTATAATTTCTTTGTGTCGAAAATTAGACAAAAAAGTTGACTATTATTTTGCAGACAGGAGGAAATTGTGTCCTGACCACTTTTATTGTTCGTTTGCGCAATTTCATTTTCTTAAAAAGTCGAGAATCAATTTGTAGATAGATGATATTAAATACAACTGAATCTTTTCTGCTTTTGTCGTGGATAAATTGAAATAAAGCTGGATAACAAGCTACCGAAGCGAATGGCTGTAAAAAGCTGGGTAAGAAGACGCGTAAAAAGTTGCGGACGATTGGCGGAAATATATGCGCTTCCTCCATACATAGTGGAGAATTTTCCAGAAAATACTATCTGAGAGATGGGGAAATTACATCAGGGCAGAGTGGCTGGAGTATGTAACAAGACTGCCTTGACACTTAACGAAGTTAAGAGCTTTCAATAAAAAGTAATTTAGACCTTTTCGCATTATTTATTTGTTGTTATAACAGCATAATGTCTCCCACACAAAGGTTCTGTGATAGTTTGTACTTATTTTTTATGAAGAGCACTGGTAATTTTAAGCAGCAAATATTGAAACATTTTCTTTATTCATTAATCAACAAAATAGAAATCGAAACGTTTATTCATGGGGGTTTAAGTATGGATTTATAACCATTTATTGTAATATGTGGTTATTAGTTAGATCAATTGTACCAGTTTTATTGCGAATCTAAAATATTGCATTTTAGTAATTTGATGTAAAAATGACAACATGTGAAAAATAGCTTAATTTCTGGAGCAATAAATTGGCTAACTTAATCAATTCCTTTTATCGAAAATTACCCCCAAAATTGTCTGTTATTTTGCAAACAACAAATTTTGTCATGACCAAAGTTATTGTTATATGCGCTCTTTCATTTTATGAAAAAGTCGAGAATCACACCCTAGGTAGATGTTATTAAATACAATTCAATTCTTGCTGCTTCTGTGGTAGTAAAATTTGTATCGTTCAGTGAAAAATCCATAGCAAACACTACGAATATTTACTTTGTCACCCCTGTTCTTTCAAAAAACAATATTTAATAATTAAAATTAATTAAACCCCCATGCTCTTTGCAGGCAAATGTTTGTGGCTTTAAAGTTCTAATTTCAGCAGGAAACAAGGAAGAAGAAGTTCTTAATTTGGACGTTGTGACGATCATATAGAGCCAACAGTGCTTTGTTTTAAATATAAGTCGAATTTGCATAATCTAAACTTTATTAGAGTCAAGCCACTTTTTTATTTTAAATGTTACCGATTTTCCCCTTAGCTAATTTGGCGATGTTGGTCATGCATTCATAGATAGTTCTTGTTCAACAGAAATACCAATGCATTTTGGTTTCTTTTACAATTTACTTGCAGGAAAAGTTTCCATATTAATGCTGTATAAATATTTGTGGAACGTTGACAGTATTTTGAAAGGAACAGAAACGTTTATGTTAGTTTATTCAACATAATAATAATAATTTTTTTAAACTTCAAGCATATATTTTTCCATGTTATCACTTAATACAATTGTATGCCGTGTATACATTACATCATTACCCTAAGAAATACCACTCACTATCAAGGCATGGTATCAGGGACGCACAGAGTAACGTAGTCACCAATAAAGGAGGGGAGGCTGATCCCATGTCTTACTACGTTGACAGAATATGTAATATGTGGTTCGAATTACCACACATATGATCTTCTTTATGATATATGAGAATTTCGCTTTTATCGTAACTTATTTCCGCTAACATCTTCGCTACCGAATGTGTACTCTTTCCGATTGCTCCTATCGCGCCAATGCTTAAATTGACAAA
>RDPX01000014.1:5275853-5298321 GCA_003991215.1 Morbakka virulenta | reverse complement strand
GGAATACTCAGCCCCTTGGCAGTAAGGTTAAAATGCACCCGAAATGATAATGAAAACAAGAAATAAAACATACCGCCTCGTCCGTCGCGCGGGTCAACAAGGGACGCGTCCCTCAGGGAGAGACCAGCCTGAGATCGAAAAGTATGCAACTCGGTCAAATTCTTCCCACCACGAAAACCTGCGTGGTCACCAGGAAGGGCAAGCTCCCAACTCTGGACCATCAGGTTCACCACCTGTAGATAACCAAAAGAAAAACCGAAAGAAATGGAATAGGGAAGAATACAAGGAAGTTTTATATTGTTTTTATCTTGCATTTTAAAGACCTCAAAGTAACAACACTAACGATACTTATTTGGAATGGTGCGAGCGAAATAGTGAAAACAACAAATTTGACAGTATTGATGCAAATAAATTAGCCAATGTCAGAAGGTATATCCTACGTGACAAAAAGCTGACGGATATTGAAGTGGCCCATATTAAGGAGAAAGTTAAGAGAGATGTTGATTCAAGTAATGTCGATTCTTTAGTGAACAAAGGTATAGTTGAGAATTTAGAACTAGATAGAGGTGAAGGTAACGGTGAAGTTGATGCTGCAGGTAGGAGGGATGAGAATGGAGATGAAAAAGTAGTTAATGGTGGACTTCCAGGTGAAGGTGCATTACAGGAGGATAGACGTAAAGGAAATGATAAAGAAAACGAAATCAACCAGGAAAAGGTCATCCTTATGAAACACGAAATTTTAGAAGAGTTATCTGCAGTACAACACACTAGCATGCAAGCAAGGGAACCTCTTACAAAGATTAGACAAAGCCATAAATACAAAGAGATTTTTCGACTAGGAAAAGAAGCATTAAAGCAACTTTGTGAAGAAATAGACCCTAACCTTACTACATTGAACCAATTAACTTATGCAACATCAAAACTAATACAGTTTAAATGTGGCGTCAAACCGAAGCGAAAGAAAAACGATAGATCCAACCCTAGTAAACCTAAGTTGGAAAGGAAAATTAAGAAAGAAATTGAAGCTTTTAGAAGAGAAATTTCTTTATTGGAGGAACTAGATAACAAAGAAATAAAATCAGAAAATGCAAGGAAAGTATTGAGAAAATATAAAATAAAGAAGAAAGAAAACATAAAAATTATCAAGGAAGAACTCAAACAAAAGTTGCAGGTTAAAGCTCAAAGACTTCGTAGATTCACGAAGAGAAATAATTTTTTTAGACAAAATAAAGTTTTTGAAACCGACGCCAAGAAATTCTGTAGAGAAATCGGCAAAAATAAAATAGAAGTCGTAGACATTGCAATACCTGTAGTAACGTATAGCTTTAATATAATTAACTGGAATTTGAGTGACCTGAAAAAGTTGGATACGAAAATAAGTAAACAATTTACTTGTCATAGAATGCATCACCCAAAATCAGATGTAGATCGTTTATATGTTCCAAGAAATGATGGAGGAAGGGGAATGATCCAACTAGAACTAAGTTATAAAACAAACACAATAGGATTATGTAAATACCTAGATACAACAAACGATTGGATGTTGCAACTAGTGAATTTACATGAAAATTCGAAGACTCTCCACTCTGTTGTGAAGGAATATGAAAGATTTTCTCATGAGCTAAATATTGATACTGAAATAGACAATCTAATAACACCGACAGAGTGTGTTCGTAAGGCTAAAAAATTAGCAAAAAAGTCTGGTTTGAAACAGCTTGAATCTGAGTGGCAAGAGAAACCTCTCCATGGACAATTTACGACTCGAGCCAATAACGCTGATGTAGATAAAATCGCAACCTATCAGTGGCTCTCGAGCTCTGGACTGAAAGGGGAAACTGGTTTTATTCTTGCTGCGCAAGACCAAAGCTTATTCAGGCGAAATTACCAGGCTAATATTTTACATAATGGCGCCGACGCAACGTGCAGATTCTGTGATGATAAGGTAGAGACTATTGACGATCTAGTCTCGGGCTGGTCTATCTTAACACTGGTAGAGTACAAAAATCGACACGACAGGGTTGGTCAGTATCTTCACTGGAAAATCTGCCAACACTTTGATATTGATACCAATACCTGTAAGTGGTACGAACACCACCCTGAACCAGTAACAGAAGGAGAAAATTGCACCATCTTGTGGGATTTCCCAATTTACACTGACCTCACTATTCAGGCCAATCGACCTGACATTGTCATCAAAGACAAGAAAAACAACACCTGTCTCCTGATTGACATGAGTGTGTTGTCAAATAGAAATGTATCTGCTAAAATGATTAAGAAACTTCTCAAATACAAAGATTTGGAGNCAAAGACAAGAAAAACAACACCTGTCTCCTGATTGACATGAGTGTGTTGTCAAATAGAAATGTATCTGCTAAAATGATTAAGAAACTTCTCAAATACAAAGATTTGGAGATAGAGATCCAAAAAATGTGGCACCTCAAAACGACCACAATACCAGTTGTGGTAGGTGCACTAGGCATGATAAAAAGGGAAGAAAACAATTGTTAGAGAAAATCCCAGGAACCCCCTCCTTATATGAGATACAAAAGATAGTTTTAAATAGTACGGCACATCTACTAAGAAGAGCATTGAGTATGGAAAGGAGACCATTTGAAACTAAACCACCTGAAAACAAACCATTTCCTTTTTTTGTGTTAAAAATTTATTTAATGTTCGTGGAGTTCTAGCAATGATTGTTTAGTGAATCAATTTTGGTTTGGTTTTGTTTTTGTTTCGTTTTGTTTGTTTAGTCTACTTTATGTATGTCAATTTGAAAATTCATAATCAATGTTTGTGATTAGTCTTGTTATTTGTGCCTGTCCCTGCAGTACGAAGAAGTACATTGTTCGTGAATTGACCTATTACATGATAAAAATATCATTCGTTCCTTTCTCCTGAAAAACTTAAATTTCAAAATAATGAAAACAATAACTTCCAATTTCACTCACTCTAGGCTACTGGTAGTAGACCGGTGTTTGATCTTAACTTACAAGTCAAAAAACAAAGAAATAAAATAAAATAATAATAATAATAAAAATATTCGCAAAGGGCTGAGCATCGTGATTGAGGAATTGAAACAACGACTCAGTGCAAAAATTGTCAAGCTTAGACGATGAACAAAGAATTGACCAATATAGAGTCAACAGGCTGTTTAACCAGGATCAGTAAAAAGTATAAAAAGAACTTAATGGAGAAGAAAGACCGAATGGTCTGTGCCAAATGGTAAAGAAAGCAAGCAGTTTTGGTCCAAGATTTGGTCACGAAGGGAAAACCATGAGTGTGACGCAGAGTTGCTTAGAGAGTTAAAAGAAGAAAAAGGAGAACACCAACAGTAACCGCTCATAATCACTGAGAATTTAGTAAAGGAGCAATGTAAAAGGCTCCCAAACTTGAAAGCTCCTGGTCCTGATCTAGTTAAGAGATATTGGTTGAAAAGACTAACTACTCTTCACTGTCGCATTGTGTTGCATCTGAATAGTAGGATAAATAATGGGACAGAGGTACCTTTGTAGTTGACGAAGGGAAGGACAAACAGACAAAACTGAAGGAAACGAAGTTGGGAACTTTAGACCAATTTCATGTTTTGCACTCATGTAGAAGCTTCTAACTAGCATCATATCCGATTCAATGAAGAAGTGTCTTGATGAAAACAGTGTTTTACCGAATGAGCAGATGGGTTGTAGACGTACCTCTAGGGGTACGAAGGACCAACTCCTTTTTGATAAAGCCATCTTAGCAGAAAGCAAGAGAAAACAGAAGAATCTGGCCATCGCATGGGTCGATCACAAGAGGACTTATGACATGGTACTACACTCCTGAATTCTGGAGTGCATGAAATTTATTAACATCTCAGACAATATAGCAGAATTTGCCGAAAACACAATGAAGAATTGAAAGACTGAACTGACTGAGGGGGAGAGGCCACTTGGAGAAGTTGATATCAGAAGGGGAATATTGCAGGGAAACAGTCTATTGCCTCTGTTCTTTGTCATCTGCATGATATCTTTGTCATCAGTCCTTAGAAAAATGTCAGCTGGATGTACACGAAGGGATGCGAAGATAAATAACCTGCTTTTTATGGACGACCTTAAATTGTTTGCAAGGAGTGAAAAGGAAGTTTATAGTCTTGTCTCTCCAGTACATGCTATTAGCAAGGATATAAAGATGGAGTTTTGAATTCAAAAGTGCGGTGTATTGATATTAAAGAGAGGAATGTTGAGTAAGACTGAAAGCATTAGATCGTGTGATGGTTAGGTTATTAAGGAGGTGACCGAGGGAGAGAGGAAGGGTATAAGTATCTGGAAATAATCTAGACAGACAAAGTCAAAGAAACTGAGATGAAGTACATGCTTATAAAGGAATCCTCTGGACGTTCCAGATTGGTTCTAAAGGCCGAAATAAAATCAAGGCAATAAACACTTGGGCAGTTACAGTAGTACTTATGAGATATGGAGCTGGGGTGATCAACTGGAGAACGGACGAGTTAAATCGACTGGATAGGAGAACCAGGAAATTATTGACGATAAACAAAGGCATGAGCCCGAACAGCGATGTAGACAGACTACATCAAACGAAAAGATGGTGGAAAAGGATTTGAAAGGAACTTCAAACACTTTTAAATCTGAAGAGAACAATCTTGCATGATATTTAAAAGGGAGTACGTAGGAAATGCTCCAAATGCTCAAGGCTCATTGGCATTTCAAAGTTGAATAGTCAGTAGACCCTGCTGTACTAAAAAGGGGTACACGAATGAACTGGTGCAAAGTTGGCATGAGAAAAGACTCCACGGACAGTACACAAGGAATTTCAACGATGTAAGTTGGAGTGACTCGTTGCTTTGGCTAACGAAGGGTAACCTTAAAATTCCAACGTAATTTGTAGCACTCAAGAGCAATCTCTAAGGACAAATTTTGTGAAATTTCACATTGATAAGACAGCTGAATCACCCTTTTCTAGGATGTGTAATCAAAGGGAAGAAAATGTCATGTATGTTGTTGGTGAATGTGGCAAGTTAGCTCAAAGAGAACATAAACGACGACATGATAGTGTTGCAAGAGTTATTCACTGATTATTGTGAGGACAAACTGGTTAAGATAGGGCAAATGCTTGGTATAACCAAAAACCAGAAGGAGTCATAAAAAACAACAATTTAAGATATTTTAGGACTTCATAGTCCAATGTGATCAGCACGTAGTTGAAAGGAAACCATACATTGTGTTTATCGACAAAATTAAAAGAGAGGCTGCAATAGTTGATATAGCTTTTTCAGGTGACGGAAGGGTGAAGGAGAAAGAAACAGAGAAAATAGAGAAATACCGTAATCGTAGGGAAGAGGTAACAAAACTGTGGAATCTTAGAAAGCCCAAAGTTATACCTGTTGTTACTGGAGCACTGGGAATGGTATATAAAGATTGTAGAAAACACCTAGAAAAGTTAACGGGCGATGCTAGATTAGAAATAATACAGAAAACAGCATCATTGGGAAATGCAAGGATTTTAGGGAAGGTGATCTTAATATGAGAGCAGAAAAGAAAAGAAGACCTGAAAACTTTGATAGCTGGTTGCTATTACTACTACTACTACTACTACTACTACTACTACTATTATTATTATTATTATTATTATTATTATTATTATTATTATTATTATTATGTTTTCTATTTTTCTCGGTAGATATTTCAACCAGTGCTAAGCTGAAACCATATAGCAACAGTAATAGTAATAGTAATAGTAATAGTAATAGTAATAGTAATAGTAATAGTAATAGTAATAGTAATAGTAATAGTAATAGTAATAGTAATAGTAATAGTAATAGTAATAGTAATAGTAATAGTAATAGTAATAGTAATAGTAAAAGTAATAGTAATAGTAATAGTAATAGTAATAGTAATAGTAATAGTAATAGATAGTAATAGTAACAGTAATAGTAAAATAGTAATAGTAATAGTAATAGTAATAGTAATAGTAATAGTAATAGTAATAGTAATAGTAATAGTAATAGTAATAGTAATAGTAATAGTAATAGTAATAGTAATAGTAATAGTAATAGTAATAGTAATAGTAATAGTAATAGTAATAGTAATAGTAATAGTAATAGTAATAGTAATAGTAATAGTAATAGTAATAGTAATAGTAATAGTAATAGTAATAGTAATAGTAATAGTAATAGTAATAGTAATAGTAATAGTAATAGTAATAGTAATAGTAATAGTAATAGTAATAGTAATAGTAATAGTAATAGTAATAGTAATAGTAATAGTAATAGTAATAGTAATAGTAATAGTAATAGTAATAGTAATAGTAATAGTAATAGTAATAGTAATAGTAATAGTAATAGTAATAGTAATAGTAATAGTAATAGTAATAGTAATAGTAATAGTAATAGTAATAGTAATAGTAATAGTAATAGTAATAGTAATAGTAATAGTAATAGTAATAGTAATAGTAATAGTAATAGTAATAGTAATAAAGTAACAGTGATACCCGTAGTAATTGGAGCATTTGGAGTCATTTCAGATAGGTTTGAAAGATACATGGAGAAGACGGGTGTGAAGATTGCGATTGCAATTATTCAGAAAACGGCACTGCTTGAAACAGCGAGGATACTGCGAAAAGTCTTGTCTCTTTAGAGAAACAGGAGAAGGAACTTTACGACCCGTGGTGTTACCCGATAAAGGAACAAAAGAACCCTCCAGACAAACATGTCTGAGATTTATATTATTGACAATAATAGTAATAGAATAATAATAGAAATTTTTATCATAATGATAACAATGATACAACATTTCTACCATTCAAAAGACATTCATATTATTAAAAACAAAAGCCACTTGGTGCTGCAATGTAATAGGGCTTTCTTTTCATCTGGAAATGTGCACCTTTCTGTGATTTTCCTCTTTCTTTCAGTCGTGACGCAATACTTGTTTCCTTGCACTCCTACCTCTTCCTACGGCATGCTTACTATGCTTTCCTGTTTTCCTAGTTTGTTATATCTGTATTGTTTTTTTTTACTTTCATAACGTTGATCTTCTAGTCATTACAGATAAGGGGGACTGGGGGAAGAGAGGAAGAGTCTTTTTAACATATACTTCCTAAGTTATCTTACGTTGTCAATAGTTTTGGGATAACATTCCTCTTTCTTCTCTCCAAGAAATTTTTAATAGTCTGAGTAATGACGTTAACTACTTGAAATAGCTACGAGTTAAACAAGAGAGCTGAACAACTTGCAAAAATTGGAAGCTCAAGATAGAAATTTTAAACTATTTAAATATTTTTGCTACTTCAAGGGTAGTATTAATAACAGTATATTTTTGAAGATCAGCCTTCGAGGAAGTTAGAAAAATAATCTGTTAAGCTATCATACAAAATCCAAGTTTGCGTTTTTATCTTTGGTACTGTTAGGCTTTCAAGGTCTGTATCAGGTACTAGTTCCTGTATGTCAAAGACATCCGAATACAAATGGGAATTAAACAAGCAAACTGAGGGTCATTATAGTAATGTAACATCTGATTCCTAAGTCATTAGTAATCGTTCTATTAAAAACTTTTGAAAGCTCAGAAGTTACACCAAAATCATTGTCATCAAAGTTTGGAAAATAAGAACAAAATGTTGTTGTTGTTCTTGTCCTTTACCTCATTCGACTCACATCTGATGTCATGAACTTGCCGTCTCCATTCAGATCTGTCTTCAGTGTCTTTGCTTGTTTGGTAAACACTTCTATTTGTGAATGCCTTGATGTTGGCAAACCACTTTGTTCCAGGTCTCCCCTACCTTTTTTGCCTTCGATTTTTTCTTGCATTATTAATATTTCTAGACTGTTGTTTGGACTGTTTTCCTTTTCTGATTGTGTTGAATAGTTATTTATCTGTTTGTATTTAGATAATTTCCCATTCATTTACTAATCTGGATGTCCAGGGCACCCTTAAGAGTCTTCTCCATACACAAAGTCTAAAGGCTTCAATTTATTTCATGTCTGCTTTCCTTAGCATCCAGGTTTTACTTCCATACGTAACAACAGAAAATACCAGTGCTTTAGTTATTCTTATAATATATTCTTATTCAATATCCTTGAGTACTGACATCTTGAAGCTTTTAAAAAAATTAGAAGTGTTACATTAATAATAAATTTTTAATTTTCAAAAGAAAAATGGTTTGATATCTTTTCATCAAGATTTTAATTACCAGACCTAAATTTTTATTCAAAGTATATGAAATGTGACAAAAATTTCTACAGTTGGTGTAAAGTTCAACCTTTACACTGTTAAGTGACAGGTGTGACTTCTGATATAGAAAATATATCAATATACTGTAACTATTTTGCAAAACCTAACAGTACCCTACAACAGAAATCATGCTAATTTCAATGAACGTTGTCAGACCCAATGCAAATACTCAAGTTTACAATTTTATGACTGGTATTTGTAATCAAAAACAAATCTCTGTATTGATAAGTTACTAAATTATTAATAAATGTAACACCATTGGAAAAATAAAATTTTAAATAAATAGAATATTGTAAATAATGGAGTTGTAAAACCGTTTGTTTAAAGATTGAAAGAAGTAGCAGACAATTGAATTGCAGTGAAGAATTTACTTTCATCTCCGCAGATAAATATGATTTCTAATCTTCTTTTTAAAAGACTTGGCTAATTCTTGTAGCAACAGTTATATAGAGATAAATCTGACAGAAAGCCATAAGAATTAAAAGGTTTACAAGGACCTGACCAATTGACAGCTCATACAACTTTGATAACAATTTTCATTTATGAGTTTCTTTTTTGTGGTGCGAGTTCCTTTTACTCATTATCACCATCGTCATCAGTATGATTATCAACCATTTTAAGCCAGTATGATACGTCTAAAGAGTGTGTGATTGTAACAGTTGTCAGTAAGTTAAAGTTTTAACAAAATTATGGCCTTCTCATAGATATCAATTTGTTTAAGAGAAAAGGACGAATCTTGGTCTGTTGTTGTTGGGATCTTCGTCATACGTTTACCTTGATAAACAGTAGCAATCGAAAGACCAGTTAGCTTTAGCTTCATAAATAAGTCACGCAATGATATTAACCAATGAAACAGTGGTCCAGGAATAAGAAGAGAAGAAGAGAGAAAAGGTTATTGAGAAATTACAAGACAAAGACAAAGAGGGAAAGGAAAAATCGAGAACTAATTTTTTACTGATTTAAATTTATTGTTATTTTTTTCAGGAACAGGCACAAGATATGCTGGGCACTTTGCCTCGGAGCAACAGTAACGAGATTAGCGAGTTGCTGTTGCGGAAACTGGATTACAGCTACACTAGTATCGGAAGACGATAGTTAACCTACATCGGCTAACTATGCAGAGATGTTGAGCTCCTTTCAGAACATCTCAAGATTACAAAGAAGGACCATAATTTATTATTTACTAAATTAATATTTACTAATAATTTTTGTCTTTCCACATTGCCACACGTAATTTCCGGGTGCAATAATTTCTAATCTTTTAGGAATTCATGCTGTTGCTTTTTAAGCGAAAGAAAGTATTGCCGTGCTTCTACATCTTTATATTTTCCTTTTTCTTGTTCTCGGACGGGAGGTGGAAGTGAAAATTGATGATGATAAATTGAAGTGGTCGAGTCATTTTCCTATCTCGGAGACAGCATTTACCCAGGTGGAACATGTGAGAGCTGTACTATAGAGAGTTGTAGAGTAGCATGGGGAAAGTTTCGTGAATTATTGCCCTTATTGATCAACAAAGGTATCTCGTTGCAGAATCGTGGAGTCGTGTACCAAAGCTGTATCCGCAGTGCAATGCTACACGCAAGTGAGTGCTGGCTCCTGAGGGCTGAAGATACACAGCCGCTGATCAGAAATGACCGAGTGATGCTCCGGTGGATCTACAACGTAAAGGCGACAGAACGAGCAGGAATTGCAACACTCTACTCTAGGCTCCACATACCATCCCTTCACGTGACTCTTCGTGTAAAACGCTCGCGTTGGTTTGGACACGTCAAGAAGAGTGAGTCATGGACAAAGAAATTGATGGAGCTGAAAGTGAATAGTAGGTTAAGCAAGGGTAGATCCCTGAAAAACTGGGAGGCCACAAAAAAGCAAGATCTAAAGACCTAGGATCTTAACGAAGCTGACACTGGTCTCCGAACCAAATGGCGAACAGCATTGTAAGCAGCCGTCAAAAGGCATACCTGTGCAAGCCATGAATACATGCCAACTAGATAGTGAGTGTGTGTGAGTTATAGACATTTACATAATAATAGACTTGTCTTTAATGCGTGCCCTGTACGCATGCTCCACTGTGTAATAGAACAATAAGTTGGTCAATTCTGAAACTAAGTTGAATGTAGACCTAATGAGCACTCATCCATGTATTAAGTGAAGTTCAGAGTTTTTTTATAGACACATCTTTGCTCAGTAATGTTCAGTTATTTTAATAGACACTTCTTTGGTTAGTAATTTTCAGTTATTTTTATAGATACTTCTTTGCTCTGTAATGATCAGTTATTTTTATAGACACTTCTTTGCTCTGTAATGTTCAGTTATTTTTATAGACACTTCTTTGCTCTATAATGTACAGTTATTTTTATCGACACTTATTTGCTTAGTAATGTTCAGTTATTTTTTTAGAAACTTCTTTGTTCAGTAATAAAATAAACTACATGTAACTAAAATACTAGGCTAGCGCATATAGACTGAAGGCTTTTCAGTCTTGTTTCTATTTTTCATCTCTGAGAAAATTTCTAACTGTGTACCAATGTAAAAGTAACAAAAATTCCTATTAAAAAGTATTTTTACCTATTTACTAGGAAAGTATTATATCAGAGCTACGTGTATGTTTAAAGGCAAAAGTAACATACTACACTTCATGGGCAAATGCATTTTTATCCTCACGAATGCTATGGTTTAGGGTTGCGGCTCCAGAAGCTAGCTGAGGAATGTTGAGCACCGCTTAACATTCACTAAAACTGTAGGTGGATCAGCGGACTCCACTTGGTCTCTAAGAAAAAATTTCGTGGAACTCCGTGCAAATAATTAGAACATAGATTTTTTGTAGTAAGTTTTCGATTAAGACTTGTAGTTCATAGCTTACCGAATGAGTAAATACTTTATCAACTTCAATTATCTTGTTAAGCTGCAGACGCTCCTGTAATGTCTCGCTTGCTTTATTTAGGAAAAAAAATTCAACCAAAAAAACTAACTGCTGCCACACAATGGGATCGCTGACGAACAGTTAAAAATTTTGTATAAAACCACAAGTACTACCTATCAGTTCTGCTTGTTTAATTTATTTTAACCTTTACATAGTTTCCAGCATAACAACAACAGAAAATAACAGCTGCTCCATCGAGTGAAGACTGTTGAAGGTGGCATCAATTTTTGACAGGAAGACACTGCTTCTGAAAGCTAACATCAAGGTAATTTTGTAGCAGTTTCACATCTTAATGCATAATAAGCATTTTTGGGTAAAATAAAACTTCCTGACTTATTTAAGTTAAATTGGAAAAGAAGATCAAACATGGCATTATCTAAATGAAACCATTTGAGGAGTCACCTGTTTTTACCTCTTTCATCCCTCAATTTTATTCCTTTTGGTTTGGTAAAGCATGACAATGTTGAAACTTATGGAGGACTGATAACATACAAGGTTTGTCGTACTCACTATCAAAACTCTCGTGATGGGAATTGATCAAGTAACAAGGCAAAGAAATCAGGGAAGAGTATGCAAACTGTTTGATGAAAGAAGGGTATGTTCTGTTGCTGTGAAGGTGTGAGCATGTAGCTTTTGACTGAAGATAACATCTTTTTACAAAGGGGTTTTCATATTTGTACAAGTTACAGTGTTAATAAATTAAACACGTGTTCCCTTAAATCACAAGAAACGGGAGATGCATTATTAAATAATCATTCTTGTCTATTATGTTGTTTTCATCATTCTGAAGTATTCATGCTAAAGTGTTTTGGAAAAAATGAATACATCCGTTGCATACTTTTCCTCTGCGTTTTAAATTGCGGATAAAGGGCAGAAAAATTTGGTTTTCTCATCATATCTGTGTATGGTTGTCATGGTTTCTGTTGAAGGTGGTGAAGGATTGGTTAACGGGTGAAGGTCTTATGCATATTTGATGGGTTACATTGATTAAATAATTAAGCTCTTTTCCCTTCATATTGAAGAATATATTTATTATTTTATCTTAATTGGGGGCAAATCTCCTGTGTCACATTGCACCTCACTGTCTGCAACAGTTGACCCAAATACTTCCTCTCTGATTGCTATGTTGCTTTTTGCCCTGGTCTATGTTTCCTCTCACAAGAGGGTTTGGCGGCTACCCTTAATTTAATTACGTGGAAAGTGTCTTTGAAAACTCTCTTTAGGCAGATTGCTCTTCTTCTTTGTAGTTTCTAGCTTGAATATCTCATTCAGGTTAAAGAGCAGTAAGTTTCAATGAATTTTTGGAAATGTCTAATTTTTGTTCCTTCAATAAATAATATAAAATTGGAATATTCCCACTTATATAAGTACGTTTAAAGCAGTATTTAAAGCAGCAGATTTAAGCTTTCCTCTCTTTGTTTCTATATCTTTTGTAAATAGTTAAGAGATTGTTTCTATATCTGTAATTTTTTACATGATAATTTCACAAGGCAAAATGTTTTTGATTTAACTCAATGAATAGAACAATATTTTTCGGCCATGAAGTAGACTTTTTTGTTTGAATAATCTTTTAAGAATTCTAATTCTGCGAAAAAAAATTTTCATTTTTTCTTCATAACTATTTGACTAGCGATTTGTTTTACTTCCCTCACTGATGTAAGGATATTAGAAGAAGATTCGACGGTATATTGGAAGGAGTATTACATAGAGGAATTTACCAGGAACAACAAGAGACAGGAGACCAATAGGATAGTATCAGGAAAGGCAAGACAGCGACAGAGACAAAGAAAAAGTATGCACAGAGTTGCAACCAATGACGAAAAAAAATTATATGCTAGGTCTATGACACAGGAAAGAGGCTAAGAAAATGAAACAAATACTTTTCACTAAAAAGAGGCACTAGATATTAGACGGAGATATAGCTGGTTTACAATGATAAATATTGTCAACATTTTTGTTACCTGAAGTCAAAAACTTTAAAGACAGTATGTGCTTTAGGTATTTGGTTTGAATTTTACATTCTTTTATTTAGAGACTATTTTTCAATTCCTCTTTTTATCAATGGGCACTTTTTGCCTCCCTACTCGTTTGCTCTACAATATAGTTTTCAAAGTGAAACCTTCAAAGAAACTCAATGACACTACTTCTCTGCAATACTAATATGCTATCAAATAATAACTTTGTATTTTTCAGAAGATTTCTGTATATTTTGTCATCAGTATGTTAAGTTCATAATAGGGAGTATTGCCTATTTTGTTAAAGGCCAGGAGACATCTGATATAATCATGAGAATATTTTTGACTTATGGTTAACGTAGCAACCACCATGAGAAGGTAAACCAAAATACAAGAGAAAGTTACCCTTTGAAAAAGGACAAGATTAAAATTTAGGAAGAAGTAATTTAGTTGCAGGTGTCTCATTCGCTGGAGTCCGACACACTACTGCCATTATTTTTCTATGTATGAAAGCTCTTGCTTTTTCTTTCGTCAACAAAAAGTGTATGGAAAATACTTCAATTCCTCACACTCCAAATTTTCTGTAGGTTCCATTTGCTCCTGCTGGTTTGCCTTGTAGCCAATTCAAGAGTACATAGTTGCATCATTAGCACAAAAACTAATGAACTGAAACAAGTTACAAGAAAGATCATTGATGTGGAGAAGAAAGATAATGGACAAATAATAGAATCTTCAGGTATTCTAGTCTTTACAGGATACACGTTAGATTTAATTATATCCAGTGTGACACGTATTGAACGATTTGTGAGAAAGGACTGAATGATACCAAAGAACCTTCACAAATACTTTAACCAGAGAGCTTATGAAGCAAACCGGCGTGCCAGGCCGGATAAAATCCCTTGGAAATAGTATCAGATTGCCTTCACGACAGTTATCCATAAATCTATAAATATGTCCTATGATTACAGCCAAAATGTAACCAGTGGAGGGAGATTCTTTAATTCCGTACTGAGGATCAATAAAGAGACCTCGGTTTTGCCAGAATTCTACCAGTGAATTGTTGAGAAGTCGCTCAAATATCTTACTGGAGACAGAAAGAAGACAGAAAGAAGATATTTGAGAGCATCAGATGGATCACCTGCATTCTTAAGGAGAGATTAAGAAATTTTTAGAAAAAACAGAAAACAGTACTCTCATAGACAATGACTGAAAAGTATGGATAGCAAGAAAGATAGCTAAGAAGGACACTCATTTAGGTCAATAACTCTAATCAAATCTAGACCAAGATCTTTAAACTGATCAAGCTCATGAATAATATTTGCAACCAACCTTAGATTTATGATGACAAAGACTAAAATCTTATCATATTGGAAAGGAAACTTCGCCCAAAACCCCACCAGTATCTTGTGAAGAAGAACTTGAAATATTTTCGTATGTTCCGTCATACATTGATGCCACGTTGTTTACTTTAATTACGCCTTTGTAAAACTAAGCACAGACTAAATTGTTAGTAATATTTAAGTGATGGGTTTGAGGAGCCGTGGCTTAATGGTTAGCGCAAGTGCACCGCAAAAGGAATTCCGGATTCGATTTCCTGAGCGAGCAAATTTGGAACTTCACAATAGAAAAGCCATTGGTTGGCGTCAGGAAGTTGCCAAGTCCCTAAGAAGGGCACCGTCTGAGCCCCAGTTACTGGGAAAAAATGACGTTAAAACAAAAAAAAATTTTAGTGCTGGATTTACTCAAGGCAGAGACAAAATTATTTGCCCATCAAAAACATTATGAGACTTATTTATTCTTCACACCAGGTAAACAAATGTTGCATAATAACTCTGCACAAATAAAAAAGAAAAACGCTTGCAAAAATTTTACCAAATACAAACAAAATCTTTGTCCTGTTTTTCTGAAAATCCTAATATACCAAGGTGATTCTTCTAATTGTTCTTATTTTACACTTTTCTTACTGTTTCTCTTGGTTGGTTATTTTTTATATAATACCTCTGTAATGCATTAAAAAGGTCAAATGTTGAAAGGTCAAAGGTTAAAATGTCAAATGCGTCCGATATACTGTAAGCACTAAAATGCAAGGTTTTTTCTCTTACTAGAAATGCGAAGGATATAATTAACGAAGCATTGATCCCCAACAATTCAACTTAACATTATCCTTTAAAGTACCAGGTAGTTATGTGCTTTTCTCCACACTACTAATGTCCACTCTTTGTAATCTCCTGAAAGGAATTAAAGGAAATAAAAGTCTTATCATCTCACGCTTTATATCACGGTACCTTGTTGCATAAATGAAGGGATTCACTGTCCCATTCATGTAGGTAAAAATGGCCGTCCATACAAAGCTCATTGGTACACTTAAAGGAAATGGTTTCTTCAATACTTGATATCCAAAGCCCACTGTTAGAGTCATCATAAATGGAAACCACATGAGCACATAAACAAAAATCACGATTAATATTGTCGTATTGGCCGCTCTTTCTCGCTGAATAATAGATTTTGTAAATACTTTACTTTCATCAATACGAGCTCTTCCTTTGTTACGTTTTTTCTTATCTGGATTGGTTTTAGTTTCATTTGTTACCTTTACACTGGTGACTTCAACATTGTGTTGCGAATCAACACCTGATATTGAAACTTGGTTGCTGACTACTGTTGAACTGGTATGATCCTTTTGAGTTTGTAATGTGCTGGGTCGGGGGGACATATGAGCATCCGGTGAAATGTTGCCCTTGCCTCCAGAATCCTCATTTCGATTATTTTTTCTCAAAATAAAATCATTTTGCATCTTAATGATATTGTATATTCGCATATAAGTGTATAGAATAAAAAGAAAAGAACAAAACTCGACCAGAACAAAAGTTATGAATCCAAGGTATTGCGTCCAGCCTTTGTTAAGCATAAAGGTTAATCCTGTCAGTAAACCTCCAAAAAAAGAAGCGAATATAACATGCAATTGGTATTTTGCCCCTCCTGTTGTTGCTGAAAAAACTGCCGCTAAAGACCTCAGTCTATCATTGGCTATAGCACAAAGAAGCAAAATACTCGTGGAACAGCATGTTGCAGAGATATAAACAATGGATAATTCTAGTATGCAAATGTTTTTGTGGGCATATAAACCAAGGTAGATTGCGTAGATTGGTTGCGCAAAGAAGCCTCCAAAGAAATCAGAAATCGCCAGTGCGATAATGTATTTGTCTTGGGGGGTCTTTGATGATCGTTTGCGACACAATGACAGAATTACCACGATATTTCCAAATGAACAAATGGCTGACGAAAGCAAGTTTATCATAATGAATACGTAATTCCAGGGTTTAGCAATTTCAGTGTAGAATGGCAGGCAAACCATCGTCGTAATTGGTGAATGATTATATACCACAGTTCTTTACTTTTTTAGGTGCAGGAAACTTGATGAGAAACGTAGTTTCTAAAGGATAATAAAACAACAATAATGTTAATAAACTAAAGAAACTTGAATTTGAAATATTTGGAATTTTCTAGAGTAGTTGATAGCGTATATATATATATATATATATATATATATATATATATATGTGTATGTATTGAGAGAGAGAGAGAGAGAGAGAGAGAGAGTGTGTGTGTGTGTGTGTGTGTGGGGGGGGGGAGATGTAGATATATTCACTACCCTTCAATCATTATTTCTCTTAAAAGCTAAAGTTGAGACTGGGTTGTTCGCTTTTGTTACCTAATAGCATAGCTTTTACACCTCCAACTTCAAAGCCAATGCCCTTCATAATGGTGCAGAGTCAAAATACAGAATTAGTGATACACATTGGTGGGGTAATAGGTAATCTAATTGCAGGTGATTAAAATAGTAACACCAAATAAATAAAAAAATAAACACAACAGACAAGGTTAATATATTTACTGAAAGCTAGTGAACATAGGTGCAGCCATGGCTGAGAACTGTGACGAACACTATCCAAAATCATTTAACCTAAAATCTTTCTCTGGAAAAGTCTTAATGCTACTTACCCAGAAAACCACAGTGAAAGAAAAAAAAGGAAAGAGTGTGCCTTCATGTAGATATGACTTTTCAAGAAGATAACAGCGTAAAGGCTAAAAAATTTTAAAATCTTCAAAATGCAACTTTCTTGAAATTAAAGTAATTAAGATATGGTGACTAGAACCAATATCAATCCCTTTTTCTATAAGAACTCTTTGTCTCACTGAAAAGGAATATCTCCTTTGGTTGAAGAAAATTCTAAATTTACGGGAAATAAAAAAGTAGTACTAACTGTCAAGACGAGAAAAACTTTGTTAATCTAAAATAATAAGTTCTATAGTCATGTCAATGTTTATGTGTATTATTGTCCATGTATTTTTTTGTATTATTTTAGTATTTCATAATTTTCCTTTACTTCATAGCTTTATGGACACAGAAATGTTGAGAAAAACTATTGAGGAAAAGAAGAAAGGAAAAAAAAATATCTGAAAAATAGATATAAAATTAAAGCAAACTTTTTAATGATCATGATAATAATTGAAAATAATTAATGGAAACTTTTTATTTTTTCATCTGAACACATACAATTACAAACCTCACTAATCAAGGTAGTTTGCATTGGCTTCCCTATTTAACAAAATCAAAATTAAATAGTTTACTAACAAAATCAATAAAACGACAATAGTTTAGGGTTGGTCCATGGTTTATTTCTACGACAGAATATATAGTATGTGGTGCGAATGATTATATTGGAAAGTTTAGTTGAGAGAAAGTGCTCGTGTCTGTTGTCGATGTTCAAAGCGTTGCACATTTTACTGAAAGTAGTACAAGATTTACCGAATATACCTAAAGAGCTCATGGAGAGATTTACGAAACTAACTTTCGAAAATTACAGTTATAATCACTTAATCACTAGTTTTCCGTATGCATCTGGTTAAGAATGATCCAAGGGACAAAGTCACCAAAAACTATTGTTTTTATTTGAGTAAAATAGCTACAATGAGCCCAAGTATAAAATAATTAGCAAATTTTGTTAGTTACAAATGACGTTATCATACAACATATAGCCTTATCAAATTTCTTCTCCTTGGATAAGTATCGACATGACTTTTCGTATCATAGACTCATTGTCTATTAGTATTGTCTTTTGCATCTTTGATAAAGTTCTGATAACTAATTCTCTTTTCGTAAACAATTTCATAAGTTCACTTATCGTTTTCTTCAAGCCTTTCCGAGGGCTTATTTTTATTATTATTTTAATTTTAATTTTTATTATTTTTTACAATAATAATAAAAGGAAATGGACATGGATCTGGCATGCCATCAGGAAAGACGAAGGCAACATTACTCGGCAAGCCTTGCGATGGACCCCTCAAGGCAGACGGAAAAGAGGAAGACCCAGAGCCACCTTGCATAGAAGTCTAGAACAGGAGATGAAAGACAGCGGACATAGTTGGCACACCACCATGGCCGCAGCCCAGGAAAGACGCAGATGGAGGGAGATTGTTAGCGGCCTGTGCTCCATGCCGGAGTGAACAGGCTTAAGTCAAGTAAGTAAGTCATTATCATGCTGGCTCATTGACACCATCGAGTAAAACAGTTCAAAAGAAGCTGGTTCTCCCTTTCCCCACTTGTAATGACCGCAGCGTCGTCTGCGAACTGAAGCCAGTGTACAAGATTGAACATGCGGTCATTCTTATCGTAAGGTAAAAAACCAAGTTGGTTGTATTTTTCAACCGTAATATATTGAATGAATGTATAAAAATAGATAAAGAGTAGTGAACTAAGACAATCACCTTGTAAAAGCCCACGACGAACTGTTATGGCTTCAGTTGTAAAATGATCAGTGCTGTTGTAAGTGCTGTTGTAAATTCAGTGTAAAGACTGGTGATTAAAGACTTAATTTTGCCAGGAATGTGATGGCTATCTAGAACAGATGTTATTAGGTTATGGTGAACTTCACCAAAAGCATTTTTAGCTCCAATAGAGTAATGACTAGAGACCGTTGATTAGTGTGAGCCTTGTTTATTACATGTGCCATCATTGCAGTATGTTCTAAATTACCCGAGATCTTAAAAGTGAAGCCTATTTGAAGTTATTTTCCTTCAGATATTTAAATATTGAGTCACGCAAACAGGAAGTAAAAACTTTTAATGGATATAGATCGAAAGTTAGAAGGGTCATCGATGCTACCCCTCTTATGTATTAAAATCGTACAAGCCTTTTTCCATTCAGGAGGAAGTTTGCCAGAAATCCATATGATTTTAATTATTTCTGTGAGGAAAGACCGTAGATAGGGACATCGTTTAAATCAAATTATAGATATTTTATCTAGTGAGCATGATGAGGCAGATGACCTCATACGACGAATAACTGATGTGATTTTTGGATGTGATTGAGGATCAGTGTTGAAAGGGTGCTCGGGTTCATTAAAAGACGGTATCCAAGATGGACTTGTGTTGTTGGGAATTGTCAATGTAAGTATTTTTGAAAAGTATTGGGTGCAACAAACTTTAGAGAAGATTGGAAGTATTGTAGAGTTTTTTGCAGCACACGCTTTACGTAGCACCAAAAGTTTCTGGAGATGAGGTTATCATGGTTAGATAAAGTGTGGTTGTTATGGGAAGAATTCAGTTTTTGGCGAAGCAAATGGGAAGTATATTTAATTTCCATGACTGTTGCGTTGCCTTTTTAAAAGTAATTTTAAGTCCTTTTTTAATTGGTTAACTTTGTGGTCTTGATATTTTCTTTGGAACCCTTCATCGAAATTCTTATTTGTAGTACCGCATGTATCTTCAAAGTGTTCATAAATCGAATCGTTCATAAATATAACTACGCAGTCAATCGTCGAAGGTTTTGACTCAACAGATGCAAAAATCGATTGAAAATAGCTGTTAGCAATTTCCCATTGTTCACTTGACCTTGGGAGACGTATTCCCTCTTTAATTTCAAATTGTTCTCCACTTGACAATACTGTTGTTGGTTAACTATTGTTTAAAATATCTACAGGTATTTGTTCAAACGTGTCTTTCTCAAAACCTCTAATTACTCGACAGTTCCGTTGATGAATTCTTAAACCTTAACACCAGCTCTCACATTAGCGGAATTACTGTCTTTATTGTTTTTCCTAATCAATGGCAGGTTTATGTCTCCATTGGGGTTGCAAATATTTTCCTGTAACCGCCTTTTACATCCCCAGATATGGCTTCCAAGCGATTGAAATTCCTTTCCACAGAAACTACAAACCACAAATATTGTCAAAAAATATCGAAAGCTTAACTCAAACATTTTCCCAATAAAATCCTTGTACGACGGCGAGTCCATTGGTATAAAATTGTACTTGGTATATTTAAAAACTAGGCAAAATTTTTGTGATTAAACGAGAGCAGTGTACAGAGACGTCTGTAAGTCACCGCTTAACTGCTAGACTACGATAATTTTTTTCAAACTTCATGGTTTTTTTTGTCTAAAATCCTTAACAAAAAAAATATGACGAAATATCAACAGCACTAAAATACATATCAGTTTATCTAAGACAGTAAAATTTGTCTTGCAGTCCTCAAAATTCCTTTTTCTAGCCACGTTTTATTTCTTTGTGTATATAAATAGTATGAACACCCTAAGCCCTTTTCACTAACTTTATTAATCAGTCTTTGAGTATTTATATTATGACTTTTTAGAAAGGAGAAGAACAAGTCATTTTGCTTAGGTTCAAATCCCAGTGAAGTAACTTCGACGTAAAATTTGATTAAATCATGTTAATAATTAAATCGCTTTTGAGATGAGCATATCGATTTTTCTTGTAATTGTTTGACTTCTCTATATTTGATTCGAAACAACATGTAAGTTCAATTGAGTATATATCATTGCCTTTTTTCAATACAATATCAGGCCTGAGTCTTTGAAGATTTCATTTGGATCACGGCAACCAGATGAATCAGCATATATTTCAAATCCCCTTTCTGTTAACTGTTTTATGAAATGAAAAATGGTATACAACACCGAGTCATGACGCCATGTAAATCTTCCATCATTTATTGCTGTTGAGCAGTGATTAAGAACGTGAAGCTGCGTTTGCTTTTGATTGCAGAGTGGACATAGCTCTGAATATATTTTCTTCTACCTTTTCAGTTTTACGTTGATAGGAAGAGAGAATATCAGAGCTTTTCGTGCAAATTATGATGTTAGATGGCATACTTTTGCGTTATTCTGCGCCACGTGTTAATTGCTCTGTTGGAACAGAAGTTTCCAACGGTTTTAAGAATGGCATTTTGTTCTGTCAGACCAGCCATTTTACTGATAATACCGTTTATTGTCTCTTTTCTCATCAATTTGGCTGCAGACTTTTTGTCATTGCTCTGTAGAAGACGCTCTTCCTCTAAGTGTTTCTTAACTAAAAGTTTGTAAAGTTCCTTAATCTCTTGATTTTTATACAACTTTAATATCGAGCGTTTTACTAGCTGACATGCTTTAAAAATATCGGATGGTAACGAGAGTCTGATACCTAGTTTATTTGTCGGCAGGAACAGATGTCGCGTATTTGCATCTTGATGTAAATTTAACCACCTTTTAACGTATTCAATCACAATCGAGTCGAAGTTTTGTTTGACCCATGTGAAAGAGAAATCGTATGTTGAATGTCTCCAATGGATCTTGTTATAGATATATTTACCGATGACATCAATTTTTTTTTGGGGGTGTAGTGGTGTGGTGTGAATGTTTTCAACATCTTTTCTGAGATCAGTTTCCAGTTGGTTTTCAGCAATTTCAAGGTTCATGCTCATTGTAAATTCTTTACCAAGGTAGGTAAATGATTCACCTTCATTCAGTGTTGGAAATTGTTCATTGTTTACTCGTAAGTAAGGATGGAACTGAACTGTTCTAGTTCCATTCTTTTTCATCGCGAAAGACTTGCATTTGCGAGAGCAGATCTTAAGTCCAGCCCAGTAGCACCACTTTGTAAACACATTGAGTATTCCTTGGCTTTCTTCTTCGGTGCTAGCAACTAATGCATAGTTGTCGGCAAACTGGAACCACAGTATAGTGATTCATTACAAACTTGGTTGTAATGAATCACTATACCGGTACCCCATTGATCTGATCTTTTCGGTGTCAATTGTTTTCAGGAGAGCGTTTACCACTAGATTGAATAATAAGGGACTCAAGCAATCACCTTGTAAAACACCTTTTTCGATTAGAATTGGATCCGTTGTATACTTTTTGGTTCCGATGGATATATTGTAATTGTTGTAATAAGATTTGATCATTTCTTTTATTGAATCAGGAAAGTGATGGTATTCAAGTATTTTTAGGATGATACGATGGTCAATCTCTCCAAAGGCATTTTTCAGGTCTAATAGCGTGATGATTACTTGTCTTTGTTTTAGACGTGCGT
>RDPX01000014.1:5262861-5275309 GCA_003991215.1 Morbakka virulenta | reverse complement strand
TAATGATAATTATAATGATAATGATAATGATAATGATAATGATAATGATAATGATAATGATAATGATAATGATAATGATAATGATAATGATAATGATAATGATAATGATAATGATAATGATAATGATAATGATAATGATAATGATAATGATAATGATAATGATAATGATAATGATAATGATAATGATAATGATAATGATAATGATAATGATAATGATATTGATAATGAACATGACAAATTGAAAGTCAAGGCTTTTTCTTTCTCATGAGGGTGGTACTTTGATGATTGATGACATCAACGTAAAAAGAGAGATATTCCTATGTGACTCGCGTTCTCCTCTCCTTTTCTGTATTTCACTCATACCTCTTTCACTTGAGCTAAATTCATCCGGGTAAGGATATAAGACCGGATCTAAGCGAATTTTACATTTGTTTTATATGGATGATTTAAAGCTATATGCAAAGGACGATAGCGAACTTGAAGGACTGTTGATGATAGTGAAGGGCTTCAGTGACGATATAGGGATGGACTTTGGGTTGAGTAGTGCGCCAAAGCTACTTTTAAGAAAGGGAAATTGGTGACAACAAACAATGTCACATTAGATAAAGAAACCGTGATTAAATATCTTGAGCAGGAGAGTGTTTATAAGTACCCAGGCGGTAACGAGTCAAATGGAATCCAACACGCTTCAATGAAACAGAAGCTTAAAAAGGGATTGCTTAGAAGGGCTAGATTGATATTCAAGACAGAGCTAAACTCAAAGAATCGAGTCACAGCCTACAACACCTTGGCTGTTCCAGTAATCACGTATAGCTTTAACATTATTGACTGGAATCTAACGGAGATTAAAAGATTATATACTAAGATGAGGAAGTTACTTACAACATACAATATGCATCATCCAAAAGCCGATGTTGAACGTCTTTACCTTCCTAAAAATCGGTGGAAGAAGTTTGACTCAACTTGAACTTTCTTTTAAAACTTCAACAATCGGTCTCTTTCGGTATTTAGATTTTTCAGTGGATTGGATGCTACAGTTAGTGAATGGTCATGAGAATCAGAAAGGCTCTCACTTGGTTGTTAAAGATGCTAAACTTTTTGCACGAGAACTGGAACTTGATTTGGAAGCAGAGTTTGAAGGAGAAATGAAAAACACTGAAAATGCTCGAAAGCTAAAAAAGATGGCAGGGGAAAAGGAAAAAAGTTGTCGATAGTACCTGGAGGTCAAAGCCTTTGTATGCTAATGTTGATTTATCAGACACCCGTTAGTGGCTGAGAAGTGCTGGCTTGAAGGCGGAGACTGAAGAGTTTATAGTCACAGCTCAGGATCAAGCACTATTCACTAGGAATTACCAGGTGAATGTAATCTATAATGGTGCAAACTAAGTAAAACGTGCCAGTTAATTGACATGAGTGTACCACCAGACAACAACATATCGGCGAAGAATTTGAAAAACTAAGCAAATACAAAGACTTGGAAATTAAAGTATCATGAATGTAGAAAATGAAGACGAAAACAATTCCTGTCATTGTGGGGCACTTGGCATGATCAAAAAAGGAACTGAAAAATATGTAAACGACATCCCAGGAAAGCTGTCTTTAATCGAAATTCAAAAATAGTGCTGAACAGCACTGCCCATATCTTAAGAAGAACATTGTCAGTTTGAAAATAGTACATACCAGTTATCTTTATTTAAAACAGCATACATCACGAACGGCCTAGTACCTTAGGTTATTGGCAATAACGTGGTGCTATGAAGTTCTAAAACAATGCACAAATAAAAGAAAAAGAGATAAAACATAATAATAATAATAATAATAATAATAATAATAATAATAATAATAATATTAATAGTGACTGTTCAAAGTGCGAAACTTGTTTTCAATTGTAACTGGCAAATTTTGGTAGTTATATTTTAGAGCTATTTTATTGTAGTAGTATTTCAAAATAAATAATAATAACAATAATAATAAGAAGAAGAAGAAGAGAAGGAAGTAAAAATAATCAATATTGCAATTCCAGTCGCTTGTAGGATTAAAGACAAAAAGTGAGAAACATGAACAATTAAAGGAAGAAATTGGAAGCTATGAAATATGTAGAAGATTACAATAATCTCTAGAAGAAACTGGGCAATGACCCGAAAAGTGTGATTTGAATTCCAGTTTGGTGATGGGGATACTTTTTTATTTTCACCAACCTAGTAATCTTTGCACGAAGGCATCCCACCAGTCAGCAACAAGATCTCAATACAACGTATGCAACTAGGTAGACATTTTCAACGCCACCCAGAACTCTATGGTAACCAACTTATCCTGAGACAGCACACCCAAGCAAGAAGATGCAAAGGAAGACCAAAGCAAAATTATGTCACAACAATGAATAGAGACTCCACAATAAACAGAGAAAGGAAGATGACATATACCCTTATTACTGACACCACTTTTTTAATCATAATTTGCCAATACCAAATAAAATTTCATCAAAATTACTTTTAAGTTGGTTGGCGTTTATGTATTAAATTTTTCCCGGTACATTTTCTAGTTTGATAATTCATCTCTGGAGGGACCATTAAGGAAAAAAGGTCAATCCGAACTTTTAACGTGTGTTTTAGAGGTAATCATTTTTATTTGCAATTGTATTTGTATTCAGTTAACATTATAAAGTATCAATTTTTTTATTTTTAAAAGATTAAAAAATTTTATGTCGTGGTAATTTCATACATACATAAATACATACATTCAAATATACTTATATTCTTTACAATATATACCATAAAAATAATCGGAGTCATCTTCTCTAATATCATCTTTAATTTTGCAAATAACTTTTTCTTGGACAAACTTGACTATTTGAACATTTCCTTGTATTCAACCTTTTTAAGTATTGCTAAATGACCCAAAAATAATTAAATGAAGAATCCTGTTCTTGATGAACAAACGTAACTTTTGAGTTTGTTCTCACTGCCTGTTTTTTTAAAACATTAATTAAATAAATGTGTGAATTAATCTAGAGCAACTTCTTCTTCTTTCGGCTGCTCCTTGTTATTAGAGGTAGCCGCAGCAAATTTTTAATCTCCTTACGGCTCGGTCTAGAGTATTCTTGCATCTAAGCCCTCTATCCGTCATATTAACTTTGATGTAATCCATTCATCTTTGTTTTAGCCTTACCCCTTTTCTCCTTCCTGGTATTTCCATCCTAATCACTCTCTTTCTGGTGTACTCCTGCTGTCAAAGGAACTGTTTTCAGTCCATACACTATTGCTGGTCTTAGCATTGTCTTTTATAGTTTGCCCTTTACTCTCACTGGAGCTCTGTTGTTGCACATCAGCGCAGTTGTCTTTTGCCAACTGCTCCATCCGGCCTTAATGCTTTTCTTTATCTCTTTGTCACTGCCTTCCGTCATCTTGTACAGTTGACACTAAGTACTTGAATTCCGTCACTTCCGGGACGTCTTCACCAGTGATCGTTATCGGTGGTAGATTATCCGCTTCGCTGATATACATGTACTATGGTTATGACTGGATAACCTTCATCCCTCTTTCCTCCAAGGCTTCCCTCCAATTCTTCAGTTCGTCTTCTTTCTTTCGATGGATTAGTACAACATCATCTACAAACATCATGTTGCCAGAGTTTGAGCTCCTGATAGGATCGGTGAGCACCTCCATAACCACTGCGAACAGAAAAGGGCTCAAAGTTGAACCTTGATGGAATCCAACTTCAACCTTGAATAGCTCAGTCGTTCCAGCCTTTCACTTTACCACTGTCTTATATCCACCGTACATATATTGTATGTACTTGACATACGTTTCCGTGGTTTTTCTTTTTTCCCATGGTGAACCATATTTCCTCTCGCGGTACCCAATCATATATAAAAAATAAATACGCAATGAAGCTTCTTCGGCCCAACCCGATGTTCCTCTATTGACATGTGCAAAGGGGAGATGGTATCCGTCGTACTCCTCTTCGGCATGAAGCAGAACTGATTTTCACTGTTCTGATCTCTATCCTCCCCTTCATACTTACTGATCCTGCTATTAATCTCTCTCTTCCATAGCTTCATTGAGTGACTCATGAGCTTGAAACCTCTTGACTTGGAACAGCTCTTCACATCTCCCTTGTTCTTGAAAATGTATACAAAGGTGCTCTTCCACCCGTATTTCGACATGTGCTCGGTTACCAAGATGTGCTTGAACAATAACGTTCAGAACCTAAGGGTTCTACGTCCTAGGCATACCAATACCTCTACTCTGGATACCGTCCATACCGACTGCGTTTTTATTCTTCATTCTATTCGAAGCTCTCTTCAACTTTTTCTCATTGATCTCCCGTACAGATTTCTTGCCTATCTCTCCTACGTCTTTACTACTTTCCCTTGCATTTTCCTCCTTCATTGGGTTCTCATAATACTCTTTCCTTCTCTTTAGGATGTCTTCTTTCAAATTCAGATTACGACCCTCTGTATTCTTTAACATTTTCACGTGTTCTACACTCTTGAAAGATCGATCGAATTATTTTGCCATGCGATATTCACTCTTATGCCCTTCAGTTGTTTCGAGTGTACTGTACAGCTCCTCAAAGACCTCAGATTTGACTTTCACCACTCTCTTTTCGGTTCCTTGCTGACATTGCGGTACCTCTTTTGTTCTCACCAGTTTGAGATTTACTCAAGTTCCTGTATTTCTCTTTTTACTCCCTGTACTTCGTCATTCCACCACCAACTATCCTTGTTTGGTTTCCCTCTACCGACGTTTGACCGAGTATTTTCTTGGATGCTTACTTGATTGACCTAGACGTAATATTCCAGTCTACTGGGAACACTTCAACACGTTCCTTTCTGACTCTTCAGACAAAACTGTTTTTGGAATCTTGTTTTTTCAGCTTCCACCATCTGATCTTTCGTCCTGTTCTCTTTGTCCTCTTTGCTCTAACGCTAACCCTACTTACAGCCGGACGGTGCTGACTTGAAGCACACTACCCCGCTACTGCTTTGCAATCTATGGCTTCCTTAAGGTGTCATCTCTTGCATAGGATGTAGTTAAAGTTTCAGAAATAACAAGACTATGTCTTGTTATTTCTGAAACTTTCTCCTACTAACTAATACTCAGGGAACTGGCGAAGGCACAATCCGCTGTGAAAGGTGATATGTTTCCTCAAGTGGTTTTAAACAGCTCTCTTTGCCCTGACTAAAACTGATATATTACTTAGGTTATTTTGTTTAAAGATACTTGATTAAGGTCTTGACTAATTTTTCCTTCCGAGATAGCAATTATCGGTAGAGCCGGCCTCCAAGAGATCAGGTTCCCGAGTATTGCATAGAATTGAATTCAATGTCAAGGGGGAAATTATATTGTATATTAGTATATTGTGGTCAAAGAAGAAAAACTGAAAGGTCTTTTTTGGTAATTATATATATATATATATATTTATGTATATATATGTATATATATGTTGTATACATATATATGTTGTATACATATATATGTTGTATACATATGAACATTTATAAGCTCCTATCAAGTTACTTATATGGTTGTGAAACATGGACAGTTAGCAGGAATATGGAGGAGAAATTTAAATCTTCAGAATTTGGTTCTTCAGGCGTATGCTAAGAGTATCACGCTTGGATAGGCAAAGCAATGAAATTGTTTTAGACAGGGCTGGAGTCTATGTGCTGCAGCTCTGTCTAAAAGTCTAATCAACGTGATTACAAAGGGGCAAATGTCTTTTTTTGGTCATATATGTAGAAAAGAAAAGTTTGAAAATTTAGTTAACACAGGAAAATTTTTGGAAAGAGAGCTCGTGGCAGACAGCGACAAGGCTATATGTCTAGCATGAGGAAAAGAGTGGATCAATATTGGTCAGGAAGTGAAATCATCCAACATACAAAGGACAGAGACATTTGTGGGGCCATGATCGTCAACGCCGATAGACTGGCCTCGTAGATAGATAGATAGATAGATGGATAGATAGATAGATAGATAGATAGATAGATAGATAGATAGATAGATAGATAGATAGATAGATGGATAGATCACATACAATTTTAACTTTCGACTTGATTAATAAATGAAAACAAAGTTGCTGGTACTACTTGTCATAAACAAATAAATAAATAAATAAAAAACAAATAAATAAGAAAATAGATGCATTGATGTTTATATACATATAGCTATAAATACACAAGTCAAAATTCCCTGGTTCAATATGTTTTTAAAAACAAGATTATGTACATTGAATTTCCACAGAAAGGTTTTTGCAATAAGGAGGACTTTGAAACAAAGAGGGCTTTTCTGACTTTTTATCACTATTGGGTATTTGTATACAAAACTGGTTTGACACAAGTAATAGCCTAAATTTGTGTCAGTTTAAGTTGTTTTGACATTTATTTTCTAAATAATAATTCTTTTAAATATTTTGTTTCAAAATTTTTGCAGGTAGATTTATTAATATTTATTTAAGATTGGCAATCTTTATTCAAATTACAGGAGTATTACAGGAGAATGAATCACCTGCCGTGAAATTTGTAGCTCAGAAAAACAATATACACGACAATACATTATGCCATATTCATGTATTTAACTCTTGTTCATCGAAATAAATAAACAGGAAAGAATACAAAGTTGGTACATATTCATAAAAAGATTTTTGCATGTTTGCCCAAGTCAAATGGGTGTTTGTGAATATACTATTCCAGTACTTACCAAAATTATAGTGTGTAAGGTTTCTGCTGTTGGAAAACTTTTCCCAATACCTAAGAATAGTTAATTTTCAACTTGCACTGTTCTTCACTATACAATGCTGCTCATTTAATCTTTACATGCAATTTTTCTTTTTGACTTGACTCTGCAGCTGTTGACTGTTCGGATTTATACTTGTTAATAATGATTCATGAGATAAAAGCCAGTGATGATTACATAATATGATGAGGGCAATTAATTACACCTGTGCAAAGTTTTTTCCCCTTTCGCTACCATGGAGGTGTTAACTATGCGCTAATACTGCCTATATTTGGCAAATATTTTTTTTATTTATATTTTTTATGCCAAATTTATTTTAACAGTTGTTGACAAAGGAGTAATTACGAAACTCTGAATAAATTGATATTATATACCAGCCAAAAATCCATCCGGACGATCGATTTTTGGCTGGCAAAAGAAATTGTTGTTAGAGTGTGTGGGTGGGGTGGGGGTGGGTGGTAATAGGGGGGTTCAAGCCATTATACACATATTTTGATAAGCTAGTTAATTAAAAAAACATGGAAAAATAGGTCTAACCGATGAATGACGTTTAGTTTTACCAATGATAGGTAAGAAAAACGAAGTTTTGATAACTCAACTGCAAGAGCAGGTGGTCCTGAAAACAAAAAGCACAGACGGGAGTACATTTCTTTGCAAGTTATAATTTCAACTTGGTTTTCCTCAGAATCTGTCTGAGCCATAAATTTTGGAAGTAAGCAGAAGTGTTAAGAGCAGTAACTTTTCTTACTTAATTTAAAAGCGTTTATATTTGAAGGTGTTTTTTTACAACTTCTGCATGATAAAAGATGCCATATTATGGTGATAGTGTGCCTGCAAGTAAAATCTCTTTCCAGGAAGATATATTATTATTTTGGTGATTTCTCAATCTGTAATGCCTAGACGCCATGTAGTCTTCAAACGTAGGTTTTCCAGTTAGAGATACGGATTAACACAAGGGGTGACAGGGCACATTTATTTGTAATACAATTGTATAGAGTAATGTGGGACAAGATGAGACAGGTAATTCTTTTGGAATTGAAATTACAATGCCACAATCTTTTAAATAGTCATCATGTCGATGTATATCAATTCTAGGAACAACGACTCCATTAGAAATAAACAAAAGTTTTACACAAAGGCCCAGAATTAGTTGGTCACATTGTCTCAACTTATCCCTCATTGAGCCAAAATGAGACACATCTAATTGCCTTAAATTATTGGGCACAGAAATATTAAACGAAGACTTGTTTATTTCTTTCCTTGAAATGTATTCATGATAAAATAATTTCAACCATTTTTTATCAATACTGGAAAAAGTCAGGTCAAAATAACTCCAAGTGATCGGGTTTTTTCTCGACGCACCAAAAGCTCCTGTCTCAAAAGGACATTTTTAAACACTGATTACTAAAATGTCATTCGACGAATTTTCATGCAAAAATCACAGATTTCTCAGGTTTGATTTTCCAAGAGCGGCAATTAAAAGGTCACAAGAACAGATAAGAATTTATCATGTTAACTTACACATCATGTAATAGATTGCAAGGAAGTCTATTATGGTAACTGAAACATCTTTTAAGGGAATCCAAGCTCAAGATGCATTTGGGTCATCCTAACATGTAAAAATAGTGATCTCGATAAAATTACTGATGATAAAATATAATGTGCATAATTTATTTTTACCCTTCTCCAACAACCGACACGAATTTCCATTTGGATCCCCATATACACATTCAAAAAATCTTTATCACTTTCTAACCTTTTCAAAACTCTTTCATAAAATGTGGGATTTCTTTGAAGCACAAACACCAAGCTACATCTGAAAATGACGACCGTGCTTCTTTCTCAAATGCCTTTTAAGTTCTCATAGCTAAAGATATTGTTCCTTGACAAAGTTGTGATAAAAAAATTGCTGTAAAAGTAAATACAGTGGAGGTTGTCAGCAATAACTTTGACCACAATGGTGATCTACTTGCCTTTGATTAAGTCCCTTAGGCCTAAAATGTCAATATTCTTTGCAATACATATACACGAAACTTGTACAAAACCCCACTCAGAAACATATTTCTGGCCCAATTCCATTTCAGCAAATGTGGGTTTTAACCTAAGTTCATTGAAGTGGGGTTAAAAGGTTGGTTTTATTCCAAATAGCGAGTATGTTACAGAAAATCAGGACTTAACTCACCAACTGCAGTCTTTAATGATGACCTGTTCCTCAATTTCCTTTGACAGATATTTGGCACTGCTCCTGTACTTTTTTCAGTTTGATTAGTAGGGAATCAAATATTTTTTTAAGGCTTTACCTGTTCGAATGAAATTTCACTTCTCACGTTGCTGACAAAATACACTTAAAATTTGCTAACAAGTACCACTTGAATGAAATCTTTATAAAGTCAATGAATATGTTACGTTTGGTATATCTTGACCGCGAAATATAAAGTCATTTTGCAAAACAAAAAATTTTATTACTAAAGCATCTTTACGTGTCCAATTTAAACTAATGGTTTGCTCTTTCCTTTCCTTGAAAGTTAAAACTAACTTTAGTGTAACACATCATTTTTCTTGAACATCTGGTCTTGATAATTCACCGTAGCTATTTTTCAATGCAAAGAACTTCTCACTCAGTAATTTATTTCGGCCAATTTTGCATCCCACAATAATGAAGACTTTCGTCGAAGTACCGGAGTTGTCCATTTCAGTTATGTCTAATTAAAATTATAAAGTTAGTCCTTTCAACAGGAATAGAAATTTAAAATCGTGTAACCAAAATGTCCAATAAAACATATGTACACCCACCAAAACCGAATTCTAGTATCTCATTTTTAATTACATACGGTAATTACAAACCACCAAAAATATACGAGGAAACAATGTTTCCTGATATTTTATCCATGTTTGTTTACTATTATTTCATTTTTCAAAGCACTCTACTTTTTACAGGCCGATTTCTGTGGTTCTTTTCAAATTAATAATAAAAAATAGCACTATTGTTTCTTCGCAGATTACTTTTAAATAGGGAAAAAACAAATCACAAACCGATAATTATTCCCAAAACTAAATTGCAAGAAGCAAGATTGGATAAAGAGAAAAAAGAACTATTTTTGTTGTTGGTATTATTGAATTATTCTATGTATAAATCTAACGGTTAATGTATATATATATATACATTTTTTATATATTTTTCCTGCTCGTCATTTTGTAGGGAGACAAAATTTTCATGTTGATTTTTTACTAAACCCTGACTTGTCTGTACTTATTGGTAATTGAAAGTCAGCAAAGTGAACAATTGATGTTTAATAGATAAGTAGCAAGAGGGAATTATACGTATGGATCTACCTATAAGAAAAAGGCCAGGGTATCTAGGACATATATATATATATATATATATATATATATAAATATACATGATAAAAGAGAAAACTCAAAACTTGTGTATAGAACTTAAAGTTTTGTGTTTTCTCTTTTACCTTGTTATTCGCTCTGGATTTCTATCGAGCACTGTAAATGGTAACAGAAGAACTCAATTATTTTCGATTGTTTGTTGAATTATATATATACATATATATATATATATATATATACATATACTTACCAGTATCGATGTAATTATTAGCTATGGACAGAGTGCTCAATAATATAAGAATATTACAGCTATCAGATGTTGGATCACAAAAAAGTCAATAAAAGTTAGTTTAGTTGACTAAATTAAGTTTTGTTGATTTTTTTGTCGTACATCATACATATATACACAGGGTAAAACACGAAAAATAAGAACTCTGATTGCAACTAATAGTTCTTATTTTTCGTGTTTTACCTTATGAACTTTGCTCTGCTTTATGCATTGAGCACTCTTTGATACGAATACACAAAATTACACAAATATATATATATATATATATATATATATATATATATATATATATATATATATATATATATATATATATTTATAAAAGAGATAAAATAAGTTGGAAAGAATAAAAAAACTACACTGTCCATCTCGACAAGCCTGTTTCGTGATTTTACTTGTCAGGAAATGTACATGTATATATATTTGTATATCTATACANCTCGACAAGCCTGTTTCGTGATTTTACTTGTCAGGAAATGTACATGTATATATATTTGTATATCTATACATGTACATTATATATATATATATATATATATATATATATATATATATATATAACCTTACATGTATATATATACTAATGTATATATATTTATATGTATATATTAATTGACAGACATACAAACATAATAACAGGATGGTAAATAGTAGAACCGCTTAGAATTTTGCAATATCATACAAAATGTACTCCTTTCCTTACGTCTTTTTTTAAAATATATATAAAAATATCTCTACTTTTGTATATACCTGTAGATATGTATATATATTATATGTTATATTTTGTATAGTTTGAGAAACAGAGTGGTCATTAGGTTACAGGAAGAACATTATATTTATGAATTCGGGATCAATGCATTTTAAATAAATATTAAGTGTGCAAGTGTACCTAAATGCATACCTGTGTGGATATCGATGTAATTTTTTATTTATATTATGCAATCATTTCTTAGTAGATATGTCTTAAGTTTCCGCTATTAATTTGTATTCTGTGGTCAATGTATATTTATGTATGTACTCATATCTTTTATTCAGTCTACTTATAATAGCGTATGTTAAAATTTATTTTCTTTATTAGTCTTTTATTGCCTTTCTGGTATTCTTGTAATCACACATTGCTTGATTTTTTAGCTTGCTTTCTATATTAGTAGCATAAAATCCAACGATACAAATATATATATATATATAGAACAAATTACCCTCGTCAAGCTGGGAAGTATTAGATAAATATTATGATACTCTATCTTACCATGTATGTCTTTCGAATTTTTATTCCCAAGAAACTCTATAATCAGCTTTAGGAATGATCGTCAGAAGAAGTCCTTCGTTTAATTTCGTCAAGATGAATATCACCTGTTTCAAAATATCAAAATACAAAGCAAGAAGTAAACCTAATGTTAATTGGGTTTTTTTTGTTTAATGACTACAATGAAATAAAACATCTTTAACACAAAGGCACTGAGTAATCACATGAATTCCTTTTTTTGAAATAAAAATTGAGAAAAAAACTATAACTTAACACTATCCAAAAGGTGTGTTTGGTTGCTATTCCTTCAAACTTTCTAAAAAGAAGTTCACTCTATTGACCTTCCTATAGGAATGGGATTAATATATAATACAAAAAAAGTATATGCATTGCAGAATAACATGTTGATGGTTTGTTGATCTCAACGGACAAACAAGAACTGAACTCTTTTACAATTGAAGAAACATTTAGTTTTGAATAGATACAGTAAGAAGTAATCAGATTTCGAAAAGTCACATTTGAAATTTGAGCAGCGCCTTAACTCTCCTTATCTTACCCTGAGTGTGAAATGTTTTCCCTTCTTACTGTGAAATATTTTATAGCCATTTGGGTCTCAGACTAAGATTGATATTTTGTTATATGTACAGCAAATAATCAGACTATGAAAGCTATCTAGATCTGTTATCATGTAGAAATTTCTAGTGTAAGACAATATTTTAGAAACAAAGGGAGAAAAACAAGTTTTTAATACTTACCTTCGGTTAATGAAGTCAGTTAAACTTTTCTCTTCTCTTTTCACTTTACTCTCTACGTTACACTCTAAGTTACAAGCTAGTT
>RDPX01000014.1:5250361-5260361 GCA_003991215.1 Morbakka virulenta | reverse complement strand
CTATTTATCTATCTAACATTCCCTTCCATGATTAGAAAAATTATCAACGACAGGTCCAAGTTACACATCAATGTTTCAACACTGTCTTGTTCAGATAAGCACGTTTGCCTCTTGGTCGACCTGAACCTGTTACCGTTCGGCGATTTTCATGTCCTGCATTACAACCTTCATCTGGATCAGTGTCATTAAATTTATTTTATAAGGTTTTTTGGCCTGATCTTTCGTGAAAATACAAAGCTGAGGTGAAAAAATGAGCTGATATTAGATTAAGCTTGTGTCTTTATTTAAAGAAATAGATTAGTAGACGTTTGCTAGGTAAAAAAAATCAAATGTTAACCGTGAAGGAATCGGTGGAAATATTGCTCCATAGATAACACTGGTCAACAAATATTTTTTCGAAATTTCAGTTGCATAAGACTTTTTAAATTTATTCTGAACCATTTAGACCTGCTAAATTCAAATCTGAAATAGATTCGGGTCTACATGCTCGAGTTTCAATGCAATTTATAAATTTTTATTACAGTCGTTTTTGGTCAAATTAACAGGTTTTCTGCTTATACCTGTATGTTATCAACAGATTTTGTGGTCAACTTACTTGTATGTTTATGCTATCAATAGATATATTAAACTGTTTTGACTCTATGGTCAAATTAGTTAAGTTTATGTTATTAAAAGAAATTTTTTTCTTCAGATCTGATCATGGCTACAAGGAGACGTCACTGTGAGAACAAGCCGGATGCTTTCTCTTATATTTGTGGATATTTCACTCTTATTCGTCAAAGGCGTAATATGACATCGTTTGCGAGGAGTGCTTGGCGAAAAAGACAAGAAGTGGGCCCCACGTAATGGTTTACCTTTTGGAAATCCCATGACCTGCCGAGAGCCTACGGACCACACAACTGATTGCTATTTTTGTATGGTCAACACAAAAGGCATTGGCAAGAAAAACAGACACAAAATCTCATGTCCCAGTATTCCATCAACAATCCACCTACTCTGCACTCTGGTGAGCTTCCAGTCCCAGTTTTTCAAGGATTTCTTTCATCTGAAGATGTGGGTAGTGACCAAGAGCAAGAGACTGCTAATGAAGCTCAAGATATTCTTTCAGAATCTGCTAATCCTTGTTATGACTGTTTTTCCTCAGCTCAACTTCCTTAAGAAGGGCTTCGAGAAACTTGTCGAGGCTGCAGCTCATGCAATTCTTTTTCCCCCGCATCATTGCAATTCTGGTTTGGTCTGGTAACTTCTCCAAAAACATTCTTGCGGCTTCTAACTAAACCTTGTAGCCTGCAGCTTGGTTAGTCTTACCCTTGTGCTAATTTACCCTCAGTTGCTGCTCGATTCTCCCTCCGATTTTTCGGCCGTTTCCAGTTCCAATTTCCTAATGATTATTTTTACCTTTCTCGTAAATTCGGCTGCCTTCTCGATATCTTGGTGTAATTCGTCATCCAAGCCACATGCCTCTTCTAAAATCTCCTCATCAAGTACATTGAGGCGCTTAATTTTGTCTTTTAATAAATCTCCATATTCAGACAGTTCGCTCTTGTCTGCTTCGACGACGTTTGATAACTTTGATTGAACAACTGTATTCTCAATAACAAACACATACAACAACAACTCCAATAATCGTGTTCCACAACACTCGATAATCGATTTTCACACCTACAACGACGATCTTAACTACACAACAATAGACTTAACGTTACAACGACGATCTTAACCTACAACGACGATATTAAACTACAAAATCACAAGTATATATACAAAACGTCTAAATACATGAATCACATCTAAAATATGATCGGCTTCGTTGATCTCTAATTTTCACACGCCTACATACAGATTACCGATGTCATACATGCAATACTACCCGTGACATCGAACCTGGCCCAAGTGATTCAACTGTTTCTTACCAAGCATCATCGTTGACTTGCATCAATACTACACAAACAACGATCGGCGATCACGAATCTATGGATACAATATTTCCAAAGACAAAACTGATAGAAACAGGGGAATTCCTTGACAAATGTCATGAAAATGTACAGAAGAGGCAAAATATTCTGATTCGATATTCAATGCAATAAACATGTCCAAGATAAGCAAAAAGCTCTCACCAATAAAATGAAATAGCAAAAATATGAATTATTTTGTGGTCATTGATTGCATTAGGGGAAAATGTGATTAGGCAGAGAATAGGCTTATCGAGAATAGATCCAAACAATAAAAACTCGCAATGTAGCTGTACTACGAAATTTTCAACCAGACGAGATACATAAGTTCTCCCAGTACTTACTGCTCCTGAGCATGGTAAAAGAACTAACAGCTTCTGATGTTCTTATTTCTCATTAAATATAGGTACAAAATTGATGTTTATATAGAAAAGGAATGAATGAACAAGTCACGTCACAAGGGGCTGACAAAGCAATCGTCATTGTGACGAATCTTGTCAAATCGTACTTAACAAGTATTATTATTATTATTATCATTATTATTACAGAGTCAATTCAAAATCCATCGAAAAGAAGTACCATCCAGAGCTCACACGTCACCTTCCATTTAACTCAAACTGTTCACCACCCTGACAAAAGAGAGGGTAATAAAAGAAAGAGAAAATAATGTGAGCATGAACATTTAGGTTGATATGACGAAATGACTTCAGGTGCTGTTCTTCCGGACTCAGTCACGTGTATCTCGACTGGAGTATAATGTTCAGAAAAATCATTACTTACGTATGTCCAAACTTTGACAGGCTAGCTATTATATCTATACAAGA
Organism: Morbakka virulenta; assembly: GCA_003991215.1. Classification (NCBI taxonomy): domain Eukaryota; kingdom Metazoa; phylum Cnidaria; class Cubozoa; order Carybdeida; family Carukiidae; genus Morbakka; species Morbakka virulenta. Next base: position 5,257,585 of record RDPX01000014.1, on the reverse strand, counting down.
TAAAACAATAGGTATTTAAAAAAGGGCACGTTTGTGAGCAATTTTATAAACTCATAGAACTACGTAAAATATTCAGGAGATGGTGTACAAAGAAATGCTAAAAATAAAAAACTTAGTTCTAGGATTCAAGCTTGTTTTTCTTTATAAAAGTATTATAGGTTTGTGCAGGGGAAAATAATTCTTGTGAAATTTTGAAATTGTTCTGAGCCATTTAAATATTTGTACATTGCTGTTGCCTTGCTGCGGCCAGTACTCTTTTTGATTCTCCTTCCTGTTTCAGAACCTAGTTGCAGTCTCCACACCTCTTTTGTCTCCAAATCAATTCATCATTGTTTTCTAAATATTATCAGAGTGCAACAAGAAGTATTGTATATTATGCTGCTGCTGTCGTGGGCGGTGCGATTCTAGGATAGCACTCAGGCTTGTCACAAATTGATGAATTTTTGGCCCAGTTTATTCAAAACATCGGGCAAGTGACATACCTGAAAGGGTAGAGAAAGGTAGCTCGTTGTCGTTCTGTTCCAGAAAATTGCAATCTGAAAATTTTGCAACATGTTATTAAACACTCTATTTTCCTGTATTTTTCAGCTCTTGAAAATATCCTCTAATTCATTTGTAGCAATTATATTCTATAACATCTAATTCTGCTACTTTTCTGAATTTATCACTGCCATTTGAAGTCGTAATATTAACCAATTTTGTTAAAATTTGTTCTCCAAAATTAGATTTCATTATTCAGGACACTTTGCACAGCCATCGTTTAGACCGAGAAACATTGTATCACAATGGTCATATAATCAAAGAGATTGATGCATACCATGTTGTGGGAACAGCAGCAAAACCGAAATTTATTCTTATCAGTAAGAATATAGTTACTCAGTGGGTGGCGGCGATTGCGAACCCTTAGGGATGCCGTTTAAGGGGTCCGATTTTATCCTGTTACAAAGTGTACACAAATTCTTTTCTTATAAGGAAACAATACTCTCTGCTTTGGTCTTTGGTGAAGATAGAGGTTTTAGACAACGTTCACCATTATCTTTTTATTGACTCACATTTCTTCAAGTCATTTTAATTACAACATTTCTACTTTCAAAACCATTTCGAAACTGGATCCTCGGGTATTTAACCCTTGAGTGAAGCTCTGAATAGCTAAACCATTTTGTTGTTGCATTCCAGATCAATCAATCAATGCATTAGTATTCTGTTCTCCTGTGTTCAAATATTTACCTGAAATACCCTGCGCTTTCTTGACAACTTGTTTATGTTGTATATGCCCTTCACTGTAAATTGCATTCTCTTGCGCCTTATATGTTATAGTAAAAATTTCAGCTTCCAGTACTTGTTAGATTCAAGGTTCTTAATATCTCTTTAACAACTTAAGCTATTTTAACAATTTAACCAATTTTTTCGGGTTTCTCAACATAAACTTCTAAAACGTTCGTTCGATGTGTAAAAAAAGATCATTTTGTTCAAACCCTACTGCTTTAGATAATTATTGGATACATTATGTAATTCGTTTTGTCTCACTTATGATACTCGAAGTGAGGTCCTTTTGTACATTTGTTATTGGTCTGTAATGTTTGGGTAATGAGAACAATGCATCTGGTCCACCCAGACATCATGAATTCAAATGATCATAAATGTTTCTTTTTGTTGTGAAAAACACTTCCATAGTTAGTTTCCATTCATCATGTCTTGTCACATCACATTCCTTAAAGCTAATTTGACTCTGCTATTTCTGCTGAAGGGATCTGCTAATGAGTTAGTACATGGTCACCGTACCAACCTTGACAATTCAACTTATTATACTGATAAAGTTGTCTATAGCAGCTAGACAATTTATTCCATGCACTCATGTCCTTTATTTCTAGAACATGTAATGTATATAGCATAGTGGCTCACCTTCCTCAATTATAACGTCAGTATTTTAAAATAAATAATTGTCTTGGAGAATTATTTATTACATCAGCAATACTCTCGAGAGTAGCCTCGTCCTGTAAATTGCATAGGTAGCTATTTCAGCTCTTGTTTTAGGAACGTTAATACCATCCCTTTGTTTACAGAGGGATGTTATCTTTTCATATATGTAATTTTCTTTTAATAATGTAATATATTACATTTCATACTTAACACCATTTGCTCACTCATATAAGCTCTTACATTCCTCTTTTCACAAAATCATTTCAAGCACTTAGATCTTCTTAAAGGGAATATTCGACACTAAGATTAAACCTTTACCATCATAAAGCTCATCTTCTTTTCCAACATAGGGTCTCTAGATTCAAGTGGATAACCTCAGAAGATACTAAATCCGAAACCAGAGACTGATTCAAGGTGCAATGCTTTTCTATCATTTTCAAACCTACAAACACAACCTGTCTTTTTCTGGTATAAACTGTTACCAATAATACTTTGTACGCCAGAACTCACAAGACCTGATAATGCCTACACTCTTTATGCAGGGAGAAGTAACTTTGCTAACATATGTAAGGTCTTATCAGAAAGACCGGTTAATATACCAAAAAACCACCTTCATCTATTATGTTGTGTGCCGACTTTGTCTTGCTTAATTTGATTGTTACTCCTTTTCCACCCTTATATTCTTGTAGCAATCTTCTTCACTTGGGATTGACTAATGCGAGAACCTCCTCTCTATTACCCAAGTCATCAGAAATAAAGTGAAAACCCACAGGGCCACCAGTTTGAAAGGCAATTTCCAATTTCTGTTCTTTCCCGCTGATATATTAGCTTTCACATTTGTCTAGTATTTGTATCGACTGATTATTTTTTAATATCTTTTGAAAATTGTAATTACATTTCTTCTGTATGAAATCTCATTGTTAAGTCTTCTCCGCTCAAATTAAGTGCCATTCTGGTCAGTGAGTGATTTTGTAGATTATGAATTGTATCTAATATCACTGAAAGTTGTACCAAATAATGATGTGTTTCAATTATTTTATACCAAGGGTAGACATCAGCAAAGAAGAAACATTTCGTGTCTAGCCTTACTCCATTCACTTAGCTTACAATAGCAATATTAATATTCACAAACAGACTATTAATACTACGTGTATTAACAATGTTTTCAGACTCCTAAAAGCTTTGAGAATAGACAGCATTATTAAATATTAAGACTTCAAATCGAATTTGGTTCTCTAAAATCTACATGGTGAATAGAATTGGTAGGATTATTTTTCTCTTAGATGAGAACTGACCTATAGGTTTTTGTGTTTGATGATAATACAGGAAGTTAACAGAATACGAAAGATGGTTCAGAAGGGAAAGCTAAGTCAGTAGTAAAATGGAAGGGGCATTCTGATACATTTAATTGATTGCTTGACGAGTATTATAGTTGAGAGTATTTGAGAGTAGGTATGTAAGGAACTTTGGCCATAAGGAGCATTACTTTGAGAAACCAGGTGTCTTGTAGTAGTAATCCTTCCCTTCAGACTTCGTTCAGCAAAATTCCTTTTCCTCAGACTCTTTTTTTTTGTTGCATGATCTTCTCAAATTAAATATCCCCACGATGTCTCTAAAAGATTTTGATTAATGTTGTTTGTCATAAATCAAGCGCATCTTTTTTTTATTCATTGTTAAATGTAATTTACTTTGCAAGTAGTTTTTCATATTTATTTACATAGATCAGGAGTAAGATCTACTCTTAGTACATAAGGTCTTTGTTGATAAGATGTGAGCTGGTGTGTTGTTCAGAGACAAGATAATCAAATACGTGACCTTAATATTGGCCATTTCTTTGTTTGAAAGGTTTTGACGTACCTTGTGCTTCTCTGAATACCCCTATTTGTGTTTATTTCTCTGATGAGTAAAGACAACTTTTTTTAAAAATGTAGAAAACCACTTTGTTTATTAACGACTAGTTTCCTTTTGTATGCAATAAACATTGTGGCATAAATCCATTTAAATCAATCAAACCAAAAACGCATTTATCATTTCATTAATAATATATTTCGAGAAGGATTTTCTTATCCTCAGATCTAAGAGAATATCAAAACAGCTTAAAAACAGTATAACATGTTACATGTTCCATTAAATCCCTTAAAAGTGGTGTTGTATACCAAATATGTTGTTTACGGTGTCGATCGTGCTATGTCGGGTAAACCGTCCTTCATTTGCAAACCACAATAAAGGAGAATACGTGGCCAAATAGCATTTAGGGAAGTCATTTAAAAGGATGCGGTGGTATTTTGTCCATAGATGACGATTCTTGTACTAGCTAATTCAATTAATCACCTTCTCATATTAGAAGCGTTATATATTTAAGACAAAAGACCAAAAATAGTAAATACAAAGGGAAAAGTTCAGAAGCCACAAATTAATGGTTGGAATTGTAATTGATTACTTTAATGACCGGTTTTCACAGCTTTCTTTTGTTCCAATATTCTAATGTTCTAATATTCTATTTTTATTCCAATATATATGAGCAAAAGATTGATGAATTATCTTATTTACGTAGTGTTGAGAGAGAACAGATGTACAAATTTTAGTGGTAACATTTTATGGTGTTTTTAAGCTCTCTTTTATTCTTTCAGATCTAAGGATAAGAAAATACTTCTCGAATTATATTATCAATGAAATGATATATGCTTTGTTGATTTGATTGATTTAAAGAGTTACATTTTGACCATGTGTGTGGTTATTATGACATGAAATGCGCCAAAACCGGCCTAGTGATTTTTAAAAAAAAATTCAATCCATATGAAGAGAAAGGTTAGTGGTTTTGGGTATTGTTGCGGTTAAATGGGCCACTTTCCACCCAAGCCCTGTATTTTTTTGCAAATAAACTACAAAAATAAAAATTAGACCTTTGGGGCATAGATACTGTGAAACCTATATATACATATATAGATCTATAAAATATGTATTACATATATTATATACCTTATTACCCTATCAATATACCTTATTACCCTATCAATTTATTAAGTACAAATGATTTAACAATAACTAAGTATAAGTGTTTAATCGCTAAACGATAGCCTAATACAGATTTGCTGATTAATAATAATAATTGATGTACTGAAAGAGGATATGACCAACGGCTAAAAATAAAACAATTTAGTCATGAGAAAATTTCGTGAATTGGGGAGCCGAAGTCATCTCTCGGGTTCATCCCAATTGAGTATTTAGAATCTGAAGGAGGAATCAATTTGTTCTCGTTTTAAAGGCATTCTGCGTCTTTAAATGGAAAAATCGTCTTGTAAAACAAATATATCTAAATCTCTTAGTAAATTACAAGCGTTTTCAACAAAGTAGTGAACCACTTCATAAGTTCTAACTCCCTTGAAATTTCCCATCTATGCTTATTAAATCTAATATGAGGAAAGGGGATGAATATGGTGTATGATGCTAACGACATTCAGCAACATTTACGATACAGTACGAAGTACAGTTACATCTTCAAATACAGGATGAGCATGATAGAAAATCCCAAAATTTTTACATTTAAAATTTCTAAATATTACCTTAATTTACCAACACAGAGAACTTTTGAATTTGAGTTTTGAGTGGAAAACGAAGAAAACCGAATGTCAACAAGTTCGGTTATCATTTTCCGGTCAGATTGGCTTGGCCAATGAAAACCCAGATGCGCAAAAGACTAAACGTCAGAGTGTTTTTTTAATATTATTCTCCCTTAATATTTTCGATCAAATCTTAAAATTATCCCTTACATACATTTGGTTTTACAGTGTTTCAAACTGAGTGAATATTCTATGTACAAATACATATCTAATCTGTAATATGCAAAGTAAGTTTTAGATGGTTATACAAGGTTTCTTAAACGGTGTATCCCATGACAACCCGGTGGATACTGACCACAGGGCTTCCCGCACGCTGTAAGCAAAGCGTACTAACTCGAGAAATATCTTTATAAAGCTTTCAGTTAATCTAATGGAGATTATCTATCAGTATGTTCATTAGGGAGGGTCAATACATTTGTTTTTAGGACTCTCGTATCGTTTACTGTTAATTACCACACTGACACCCATGCTAGGAGATCTCAGCACAGTTTCTATTAAGTAGCGTAAATACATCGTTTTTACTGTTATTGCATTCTCTATGTCTTACCTGTAATAACAGAGATTTTTTCTTATCATTTCATAGCGTCAGTTTCTTGGTTTCTTAAAAGCACGTTCTTAATGAATAGGTTTTTACTAAGCATACTACTGGAAAGCAAAAGGTTAGTTGTACAAAACCTTAATATCGCAATCAAAATCAAGTTTAGTTTGGTCGAGACGCCACAATAAGAACATCCTTTGTCTGAAATTTTAGTAGCTCAAATTTTTGCAAGTACAAATTGTGAACACTAAATGACAGATAAGTTGTCACTTACTAAAAGATATTAAAACTGTACTGGTAGTAAACTATGACAGTATATAATTATTAATTGCTGCAAAAACTGATTCGTATGAAAAATCTAAGTGAACAAAATAGACCTGTAGTTTACATAAATAGCCACTATCTACCATTATTAAACATAAATGACCACTATCTACCACTATTAAACACAAATGACCACAGTAGGGGTAAACCTAAGCCGGCTGGAATATAAATTCTAAAACCTAGTTCAAAATTTCTAAGTTTTACCGCCCAAAACCTTTACTTTTAAACAAAAAATCACTCACATGCACAAAGTGCATGTTCGCTCTTTTTTGTTTAAAAGTAAACAACTTCGGCGGTAAAACTTAGAAATTTTGAACTAGGTTTTAGAATTTATATTCCAGCAGGACTTAGGTTTACCCCTACTCACAACAACAACAACAACAACAACAAAAACGCGCGCATACACAACAACAACACAACATAACACGCGCGTATACATATCTTAGAATGATGATACAATCTCAAACGTTTGCTTCCTAACTTCAAAGCAACACAAAAACACTGAAATTTTACGTATACAAACAAGTTGGTATTCAAAATTAATCCGCTTATTCAACAACTATAGAAGCGCTGAGTAAACTCAAACACTGAATGACCGCTGAATACGTTCAACGGTTGAAAATTCCTTGAAAGTTCATATGCAAATTACTGCATTTTCATTAGTTGACCTGTATATAGACATCACTTGGGAGATTCCATCTTGGGAAAACCCAAATCACTTTCCAGTTCAATCTAAGTGTAAGCTTACCTTTTTAGACTAAAACACAAGAATATCTGATTTGTAGTGAAATAGTATCCAAAATTGATTTATATACCTCAAAA
>RDPX01000014.1:5195786-5250343 GCA_003991215.1 Morbakka virulenta | reverse complement strand
AGTGAAAAAAGATCCAAAATTGATTTATATACCTCAAAAATCCATATAATCAACGAATATCCATAATATGTACGAGTGTAATCCATGTTTCTCATCGCATTCTAAGAATTAGAATTCACCGGGAATTCCCTCGCTATACCATAATCTTAACTGTAAGTCTAAACCAGTCGGTGTGTCTGCAATTAGGAACCGGATATTTTTCATTTAATCAATAATATATTTTTATATGTATTTATATTGTATTCAATTATCTAGCATCTAATCAATAGAAACCTATATATTTTCTGAAAGCTGAGAACACGTAGATTACGAATATGGTACTTATAGTGCTGATAAAAATGATATAAATGAAATAATATGATAATTATAATGTATTTATCTCGGTCAATCCGTGGCAAGTCAATGGATCTAACATACTTCTAAACTTACATGTATAACTATAGCAAAAGGTTATAGATATATATCATAATTATTTACCAAAAACCTCATCTAATTTGCGTTTTATTATATCTTTCTCTACCAAAGATTTCTTACTAAAAGCATCATTTGTAATCTTACAGTTAAAAAGATATTTTTGATAAAAATCTAAAACTTCTTTAAACTCTTTATCACTGATATGATTATCTTTTAGACTCTCGCTCAAAATTTCATTTATAATGTTTAAATTAGTATTTGCTAACAAGCAGAGCTTTTCGTGTCTTTTCACACGTTTATTAACTGATTTTGACCAAACTCCAGAAACAACACCAACACTTCCTAAACAAATATTGGTAATTGACAGAGGTAATACAACTGCAGGATTAAACATCGTTCCGACGGTTACGCCAGCTAATGCCGTTGCAATACTAGAAACCCCAATTGAAATCGACTGAAAAATATTATAAAACATTTATAATGTTTAGAAAGCTTTTTACGTGTTTTAATGTCTCTATCAAGTTTATTTCTTATTCGATTTATTTCTTCCATTCTAATTTTAGAACCGCCATTATTTGCTTTCTTTTCTCTAGGATAAAAAGGGTTTTCTGGATCGATATCATCAAATGTTTCAGTTATTTCTGGATTTAATCCATCTAATTTTTTAGTTATATCTGGATATAATTTAGTTACAGATTTATCCATTGTCATATATTATTGAATTAGATTTTCATAGAGGATATCATCAATTCCATATTTAAATAAATCAAATGCTTTATCAACATTTTCAACTGTATTACTTGCTTGTATATCTAATAGTAATTTCTTATAAAGACTAAATGCAATATTATAGTTCATTAGTTTCTTTTCATATAAATCAATAAACCAATTAGTCTTATCGCGGATCTTCTTACCATCATGTGCATAAGTTAAAAAATCTATGAATAAGCTTCTTTCAAATTTACTCTCTTTATTGTATGACATCTTTCTAGCTATACGTTTCATTTCCATAAAATATCCAAAATCAGCATTATACAAAATTTTAGTATATGTAGCTTTGATTATTTCATCAGCTTCTAATAATATTAAATCTTTCTTTATTTTAAGTTTTGCTTTTTGTTTTTCTGATTCTGAAACATTTTCTAACCAACCAGGATTTTCTTTCATAATATATTTTACTTCGTTTTCAACCCAAGTTCTCCCATCTTCTAACTGAATTAGCTCAGGCTTCCAGTCTGGTTTATAATAAATAATTTCATCATCATCTCGTGAAATTAAACCTTCAACATCACTAACAATGTTTTCATGTGTGTTGCTGTAACCGATTAATTTGCCTGTTTTACCATTAAAATATAAAAACATTATTATATATGTATACATTAGATTAATTACTTAATTTTTCAAAAGTTATATTACATTGATCATACATCCAATGTGTACAACTAGTATTACAGAACATTTTATATCTTTCTCCAACAGTATTAAATGTTCTAATACCAATATTTTTCAGAGTAACACTAGCTGATTTTGATGGTAATTGAATACGATCAACTAAAATTAAATTAAATGTACCAATTCTCTCAACTCTAACTTGTGGTGTATTATTTCCAAATCCCCAAGCTAAAACGCTAAAATAAACTTTATAACTTCCAGGTACATTAATAGTGAATTCAAAAGTATTAGTATTTAATGATATTTCATTATTCCAATTGTTAGAATCATATAATGTATTTATTTGTATTTTTCCACCTGAACCAATAGTTTTACTTTTAACAGCAGCAAAAGTTACAAATGTGGTATTTATTGAATTATCTACATAGCTTTTAGTTGCAGCATCATTCTTTTGAATGGGATCTAATAATTTCTCTATAACATTATTCTTCATGTTTAATTTGTTAGCTATTGTAACAACATTTGTATTACTTGATAATTCACCTTGCGTATTGAGTTTTAAATTACCAGTGCTAGTCATTGTTGGTTGATTTTTAGTGCTTTTAAAAGTATAAGGTATTTCACCTGCTGAAATAATACCTGGTTGAATGACTGTTGGAACATGATCTAATTGTGATTTTAAATTCTGTTGATTTTGGCGATGTTATATTTTCTATTTTAGAACTAATATAATCATAATTAGTATCATCATTTGAACCTTCCCATGTCCATCGTTTAATATATTGAAAATTTTTGGCACCATCATGTCTTGGATAAAGAAAAATTTTATATAATCTTTTAGGTATAGTAAATTCAATTTTAATCCTTGCAGATTTATTCTTCTCATTATTTCCCACAATCCATTGTGTACTTGGATTGTTATCGAAAGCATAAGCTGGTAATGTCCATGAGGCATAATGAGATGAAGCAGTAATAGTATTTCCAGCACCAGAAAGTGCTGTTGTTTCTTTCTTATAAAATGGTTCTAAGTTATAATAAACTCTGTTTACAGAAGTAACAGATGCTAAACTATTTTCACTTTCAGGTATCTTTGGATTAATAATTTCATATTCATCTCTTAAATTAATTCCGCCATACATTTTTAAAGGATTTCTCATAACTAATACTTGACCAGAAATTGCACCAAGACCTTGAACATTTTGTATATTATAATTTTTAGCATCTAAATTACTATGTAATTCTATATTTTGTCCGCTAGGAGCATTGATACTTTTAATATTTTTTATATCATTTTGATTAATGTCTAATGATCCAGTCATTTTCCTAGTTCCATCTACTTTTAATAACCCGGCTACTTCAGTTTTAATTAAATTAGATACTTGTGCGATTGAAATACCTGGAACATCATTTTCAATGTCCCAAAGTTCACTAAGAAAAACTTTATTTCCTGACATTGTTATTTATTATTACTTAGATTTATTTAATATAATTTGTTCAACTTTTGTTGGTTTAAAGAGAGATAATTCATCTTCATAGAAAGTACCTATAATTTTGTCAGCATTTCTTATGTCAGCTATTTCATATGTAACTGGAGTTGTTTTTAATACATCTGTTACTACAAATACTTCATCTGTATTGTTTGCTGTATATCCTCTAGTAAACTTGCCTCTATGCTTACTTATTCTAACAAAGTTTCCTGGTGATATATTTGGTTTAGTTTTAGGAACTTCTTTATCATACAGATTATCCCAAGCTTTCTGAGGATTATCCACTGCTTGTATAGGCGTCATTTTAATAGAACTATGGTAACTAGTGTTATAATTATGAACTAAGTCAGGTAATATATCAACCCAACGTTTTGTATTATTAGCTGTGAAATACTTGTACATTCTATCTTTTAATGTTCTATTGAATCTTTCGACGATCTGTGCCTTGGTTTCATTATATGTTTGAAACCATTTGATATCTAGTGATTTTAATAGTGCTTGAGTTTTCTTATTTATGAATTCTAAACCGGCGTCTGTCTGAATTAACTTGGGTTTACGAGTTTTAAATATTGTTTTGAATGCTTCTGTTATATAGTCATTAGTTTTCTGTTTAATTGGGACAGCAAAAGCATATTTTGATAGTACGTCAATTACTGTCATTATATAATTATAATTATCATTATATTTGCTTAACGATCTCATATCAGCTAAATCGGCTTGCCATTGATGATCAAGTGAATGTACAACTACTTTCCTAGTTGGGAACTTACGAATAGCAGGCTTATGTTGAGTATAAACAGGTTGTTCTAATAAATAGTTTTTAACTATTTTAGGAGGTAGTTGTGACTTACGTTTTAGTGCATCAATTCCAACAAAACCAGTCTTAGCATCATAATATAAATCATCTAATATTTTACGTTGTTTATCTGTTAATTCAGTCATTTTATTATTTAAATAGATTAAAATTTCTATTAGAGATAAAATTTGTATAAGTATATGATGGAGACAGAGACCATTAATCTAAGTGAATTCAAAGTTCATCCAATATATAAGAATTATTTAGCAAATGCTTGTGGAATAATAATTAATATAAAATTGAAAAAACCTTTAAAGCAGAGAATAACTCGAAAATATCTTTCAATAGGTTTTAAGTTTGATGGTAAAATTAAAAATTGTTCTGTTCATAGATTTGTATATGAATGTTTTCATGGAACTATTCCTGATAGAATGCAAGTAGATCATATTAATAACAATAAACTTGATAATCGGTTAGAAAACTTACAATTACTTTCACCTTCAGAAAACACAAGGAAAACGTATATTGATAATCCAAATCAAGCAATTCGTAGACGTAGATCAGTTAAAGCCATACATTTGGAAACAAAAGAAGAAACAAATTATAAATCATCTGTACAAGTTGGTAAAGCATTAAATATTGAGCCTAAGTTAATACGTTGTATAGCAGCTAAAGAAGAACATAGAAAGTCAGCAAAATCACGAACTACAGGTGAATGGTATACTTTTGAATATTTAGAATAGACTGTCTATAATTTTATGTTGTTCTTTTGACAGCCCAATTCCTAAAAACTTTTTAGTTCCTATAACACCTTGAACAATCTTTCTATCAACTCTTTCTCTAAAGTTTTTAGGCTTCATTTTCTTTAAATTTCCTAACATGATATCATCACAGACATGTTTTGCTTCAAGTGTTTTATCTTTAGGTAATTTTTCTGCATCTCTAAAACATAGGTCGTGCTTTAAAGCAATAGCATCTACTTGATTATAAGGTAAGTGACCTGGCAAGGGATTATCAAATTCATCTAATTCTTCTTCAAGAGGAGTACTTTGAATACCTGTATAACGATGCTTAGGTAGTGTTAATATATCTTTTGGTAAAAATCTTTCAACTTTTCTTAAACCTTTCTGCAGATCAAACCCATTACCAGTCTGACCTGATTTATCCATAATATTCTGAACTAAATAATCTTGAGATGTGAGAACACTTAAATTCTGTTTATTATCCATTTATATTATAATCAATATAGATTAATTTAACTTACTCATTTTTATTCATGAAATAAATTGTCTATTATATCAGTTAACACTCTCCTAGAAAGATTAACATAATCTTCTAAAAATCTTAAATTCATTCGTAAGTCATAATTTTCCCCTCTAAACCTATCAAATTTAGAATCTATATTTACTCTAAATCCTATTAATCCATAATTATGGAATTTTAATAAATATACATTATGATCTCTTAGTTCTTCTTCTTTTTCCATTTGAAATGTCCATAATTTATCATTAAGTTTTTGATAAGAATAATTTCTTTCTAAATTTTCCCAACTTGAATCATTTTGAATTAACTTCTCACTACCAACACTAAATTTATTACTATCTCCAATTTTATCAAGATAAGAAACTCTTACTCCAAAATCATTTATTTTTCCTGCATATTTTTCATGAATAAAATCAACACCAAACGGAACATCATTATTATTATGTACTAAAAATATTTTATATTCCCCTAATTTTACACCAGGATAAACTTTAGAAAATGGTGAAAAATTTGCAGTATTTACTACAACTGCATCGTCTGTAATTTGAATTTCACCTAAATATTCTCTTCGTACTCTATGATAGTCTTGTGATGTTAACTCACGTAACTTTTCTTTATCTACTTCTGAAACTTCTAAGTATCGCCTTAGTGCTCCGAGATAGTCTTTTAATGTTAACTCACGTAACTTTTCTTTATCTATTTTTGAAACTTCTGTTTTAATATCAAAATAATCACTAAGATCAGTTGAATCACTAGAATAATTATCTTCAGTCATTTTTATTTATATTAATATATTAGATTAACCCAATTTACTATTACTAATCAAACTAAAATCAAAATTTTTCCTAAATCTATATTTTTCATCTTTAGATTTTAAATCTATTAATAGAAAGTTATACCCTTCGCTAGTAGCATTTCTATATATTCTTTTAAACTCTTCAATACTTAAAATTCCTGATTGATCTTTTGCGACTTGAATTAATTCATTACCTTTCAAATTCCTAGTAAAAATAAAATAATCGCTATTTATTCTGATTTGTGTTGGAATTTTAAAATAACTCTGAGATATAAATACAGTACTAATATTACTTTTCCTACCTCTTATAAAAATTTCAGAAACTTTATCTAAGTTACGTTCACATATGAAATCATCAATAATAATTAAATTCTGAATGGTTTCGTCAACATCATCAACTGAAATCATATCATCAATCTCATTTGAATATTCTATTAATTCTTCACCTAATTTCTTACCTTTCTTCTCCCAAATATCAATTAGGTATTGATATAAGCTTTCATCTAATTTCTTAGCATATAGATAAATTTTATGAAAGTTTTGTGACATTTCAATGATATTCATTAATGTATTAGTCTTGCCCGACCCCGATGCCCCAACAATGCACAGGCGAAATGGATGCTGAGGCATTAGTTTATTAGGATTAAAATAATTATTTACCCTATATTTCTTTGTTAATCGATCATAGCAATTAATTAAAGTCATTATTATTATAGCTTAGATTTTATATAAACTTTAATATTTTTCTTACCATATCTCTATGACAACTATTGTCCTTAAAATATAACAACTTTCTTATATCATTATAACCAAATTGTTGGCAAATTACATCTATAACTAGTCTATATTTAATTGCTTTACAATTAATCATTTTACTATAAAACTTGTTTAATAAATATAAAATATGCTCTTTTTCCCTTATCAATTTACTTGTAACAATAGGTAACTCTAAATCATTTAAAATGTGATAGATATAAATCAAATGTTTTCTTTGATTATAATTAGTATTCTTATAAATGTTATCTAAACTATAATTATCTTTTAATTTTAACCTTATTTCTTCTATTTCTTCTAAACTAGGTTTATTTTTCTTCTGGCATATTATTCTATTAAACACTTCTCCAAAATGATATTTTCTTTTATATCTTTGCTGAAAGCTATAATGAGCTCTTTCCTTATATTGAATTAGTAAATAAACTATGTCTTCATTTAAAGCATAATTATCTATTTTCTTTCTCTTTTCTCTCTCTATATATTGTTTAATCATTTCTAAAATCATATATATATTAATAAATCTAATGTTTAATAAATAAAATGCCTAGAAAAATTGATTCTAAAAGCAGAGTCGCAATTAGTTAGAAAGAATCTAAATAAGCAAAATGCTATTGTTAATGCTATTTCTAAAGGTAATATTACTAAAGCTGAGTTTTTAAGTAATACTGAGTTAATTGAAAGAAATCCAATTCAACAAGCTTTGTTAGTAAAACAACATGAAAAAGAAGGTAAAGATAAAGATATAACAAAGCAACAAAATGAAAGAATAATTAATGAACTAATAAATATTAAAGATAAACCAAATGTTAATTATAAAGAACTTTTTAAATTCTTTCAAGAAGTAAATGATTATAATAAACAATTACATACACTTCCTATCATTTTTTATGGAGATAAATCAGAAGAACCTATTATAGAAGAAGTAGTAGAAGAAGAAGAAAAAGAAGAAAAAGAAAAAGAAGAAGAAAAAGAAGAAAAAGAAGAAGAAGAAGAAAATTTTCCTACTATGCCTTATAAAGTTAAAATTGGTAAAACCACTTATATAAATGTAATATTAGTATCTAAACATACTATTGATGGAATTACAAATGTTGAAAAACTTCAAGAATATATAGATATAATGGAAGAAGACTATTTAAGATATTATAAACGTTTATCAGGAGGTAGAGGGTATGCTGGTATCAATAACAAAGAAGATCATAGAGTAAACATAGAAAATTATGGTAAATATATAGCTTATGTAGAACAAAGATTAAATTTATTAAAAACACAATTATATAGACAGAAAGGAACTGGAATTATGACTAATTTAAAAGATTTATATGAACGATTAAAATTGAAAATTGGTTCAATTGAAGCTGGAAATAGTTCTAAAGTACTTAAAAATGAACTATCAGATATATTATATTATTTATATAAAAATAAGAAAATAAATGAAAATAAATATAAAATATTAATGAATCTAACCTTATAATAAATATGAATTCAATTGTTCTAAGTACAGCAAATTCTAAAACAGAACAAAATAATATATTAAGATTAAATTTAACAAGTGACATTAATTTAGAAAATAATCTAATTTCTTTAAGTTATTGTTCTATTTATTATAATTGGAAAAACTTTAAAGAAGAATATGGTAATACAAGATTTCAATATACTCATCTTCCTTCAGGTGTATTTTCATCAATTATTATACCAGATGGTTCATATTCTATAAGAGATATTAATAACTATCTACATCATATTATGACCTTAAATGGTCATGTAAAATCAGATGGAACTTTTGGAATAAACTTATATGCAAATCCAGTTTATAATAGAGTAACTATAAGTGTTTCTAGTGATTATAAGTTTGATATGACTGCTGGATTTATGAATACTTTAGGTTTTGACAAAAGTCAAAATGGTCTTACAAACACTGAAGTAAATGGTTTATTAGTACCAAAATTAGAAGTTGTTGATACAGTTCTTATTCATTGTAATTTAGTTGATAACAGAGTTACTCATAGTTCAGATATATTATACGCATTTACACCTAATGATTCATTTGGAAATTTGTTATCAATTAGTCCTAATTATCTTCAAAACAGATATTGTAGAAATGCTAGTTTTAGTTATATTGAAGTATATTTTACTGATCAAGATGGTAATAGTTTAGATGTAGAAGATAGAATTTTAGTTGAAATACAAATTATAGATAAGAAATAATCTATATTATTAATAAAGATGAGATATACTATTTACTATCCAAATCATGGTTATATTACTAGAGATTCTAATTTTGAATATATTGGTAATGGCATCTTCAGTGATGCAATTAATTTAGTTAAAGATATAGTTACTTCTAAGGAAGCTAGAGATGTTGCTGTTAATGTTGGAAAACATGTAGCAACTAATGTTGGAAAGAAAGCTGGTGATAGACTAGTTGATAAAGTATTTTCTAAGAAGAAAGAAACACCTATTAAAGAAACTATTAAAGAAGTTATTAAAGAAATACCTAAAGAGGTTATTAAAGAAATACCTAAAGAAAATAAGAAAATAACTAATAAAGTATCTAAAGATTTACTTAGAGAAATCTATGGAGATGGAATATTTAGACAGAAAGGAAAAGGTATTAAAAGAATATAATCTAAACAATATATAATAAGAAAAAATGGATAGTTATGAAATACATTCACTATTTAATGATCAGCAGAAACTAAAAACATATGTTAAGAAAGATTTAGTTCGAATATATGATGGTACCTTTCAAGCAGGATCTAATAGGTTAAAGTTTACATGTCATAGTCTGGTTAATAAACTAATTGATTATTCTGAAGGATTTATTCTGTTTGATGGTTATATTACAAGTACAACTGATGGACAAAATTTAGCTGCAGCTAGTAGAGTTACAATTCAAAGTGGTTCACAATCAATATTTACTGATGTAAAATTATCATTTAATAATAGGGAAGTTGAACATAACCGTCGGCCAGATATTAGCACAACATGGTTAAATCTGTTGGAATATTCACCTGATTATGCTACTTCAAATGCTGCACAATATTGCTTTGTTAAAGATTCAGGTTTAACAGGTGCTGATCTTAATACAACTATAGATAGAAGAAAGCTAATTAGTAATGAAGAATTTGAAGCTGAAAATCATAGATTTAAGGTTCGTTTTATTATTCCATTAAAGTATCTTTCACCATTTTGTAGAAGACTTACTTTTCCTATAATTAATCAACTTGTAGAATTAGAACTACAATTAAATCAAAATAATAGAGTTATTTTAAGAAATGGGGCACATGCATCTGGTTTAACTATGAGTAATACTCAATTACTTATACCTGAAGTAGTTTTACCTACTAATGAAAATACAAAATTAATGAAAGAAATTAGTAATGGAAATTTTACTAAAATCATTGAATGGGATGCAACAGACTATATATTAACAAATAGAGAAGTTCCTGCTAATAGAGCATTTGATGAATTGCTTGGAACTAATCTTGTTGGTGTAAGAAAAATTCTATTTATGGTGCATGAGCATTTAGACAATCAACAATATGTACAATCAGCTAGTCGTATACCAATAAGAAATATAAATGTTGAAATTGATTCTACAGATCTATATAACATGGGTGTTGCAACTGATCAAGAAGCTTATAGACTTTTAACAGAAAACTTTAATTCTCAAGCAAAAGATGTAAATACTGGTTCATTATTAGCTTATGATCAATGGAAAGAAAGATCTAGATTATATTGTGTTGATCTTAATAGACAAGAAATTTTTGAAAGTGATCCAAATGTTGTACAAACAATAAGACTTAGAGGAACTGCTATTACAGAAGGTATTGCTGCTGTTCCTGATCATATATTTTTATTAGTAGTATTAGTTAAAAATAAACGAACACGTATTGATTTTACTAATCCACAAAATACAAAGTCAATCTAGATAATTAATAAATAATGACTGAATATAAAAGTGTTTTATTTAAATTAAGTGATAATCAATTATCAAGGGTTAAAAGTGCTATGAAAAATGGGGAAGGTGTTACTATTCAAGTTAGTGCTAAAAACATTAATGATAATGGTAATATAAGTCTTAATCTAACTGATACTCAAGTTAATAAGTTGAAAAAGGCTTCTAATGATAAAAGTGTAAGATTAAATTTGAGTATGACACAATTAAAGAAAGGTAATAGTGATAAGAAAATTAAGAAAAATAATAGTAAAATAGAATTTAAAGTTACTCCTAGTGAAATTAAGAAAATTAATAGTGATATGTTAGAACTTATGGTTTTAAATGATATTGATGAAAATAAGGTGCAATCTGGAGAAGGTATTGGTAGTATTTTTAAATTAGCGTTACCATTTGTTAAGAAAATTCTTCCAAAAGTTTTAGGCACATTAGGTCTTGCGGCTGCAACTGGTGCTGTTAGTGGCGCTACTCATAAAGCTACGTCTGGTAAAGGTATTAGTCGTGTTGGAAATAGTATAAAATTAAATAGAAATGATTTAGAACATATTATGAAGTTAGGAAATTTATGTCAATGTCAGAAAGTTGTAAAAGATAATTTTGTTAACAAGATGAATGATGATATCAAGAAGCAATCAGGTGGTTTTATTGGCACTCTTTTAGCTGGTCTTGCAGGCACACTTTTACCTGCTCTTATTGGCAGTAAAGGTATCTATAAAGCTAAAGGAATTTCGAGAGCGGGCAACAAAGATTGACTAAGTAAAATTGATGAACCACTAACTAACTTTGATATTGATAATTATTTTGGTTTTCATGTGCATTATCCAAGAGATAAATTACCTGATCAATTAAATGATGGTGATATATTTATTATTAATACTGATTTATCAACTGGAAAAGGAAAACATCTTGTTGCATTGAAAAATACTAATGGAATAAGCATCTATTTTGACAGTTTTGGAATAGAACAATTACCAGAAGTTATAAAGTTATGTAAAACAAGAAATGATGGAATTATTTATAATACATATAGAATTCAAGACTATCATTCACATAATTGCGGAAGATACAGCATTGACATGCTTGAGAATGTTTATGATTATGATAGTTTTCATAAATGGCTTTTAAATTATAATCCTTGGAATTATAAAAATAATGATAAAATATTATTAAAGAGATTAAGTTTGAAGTAAATCTAATATACATATAATAAAGATGAATATTCTTGCTTATTGTACTAAATGCCGAAGTAAACAACAATTTAAAAACAAACCAAAATTAGCTAGAAATTCTAGAAATAGATTAACTTTATTTGGTAATTGTAATAAGTGTGGAACAAAAATGACCAGACTTCTTAATAAAGAAGAAATGCAACAAGGTTCTGGGTTATTATCAATGCTTGGAATTGATACTGGAGCATTCAAAAAGATTCCTATTATAGGAACATTGTTAGGCTAATATAATATTATTATAAAATGGTTAATATCATATATAATTTTGATGATCATCTTAAAAGAATAAAGCAATTATTATCAGTCATTGTAATATCAATTGATTCTACTTCAGAAACTTCTGTTTCAGTATCACTAATATCAGTTGAATAATTATCTTCAATCATTTTTATTTATATTAATATATTAGATTATATCTTTAATTTCCAATGTCTTACTCAAGTTTACTAATAACCCATTAGATATATTTAATATTTTCATATATCTTCTAATTTGATTTTCTTCTTTATCAGAAAGTTTTGTTGATGTTGCTTTTAATTCTATTATATAACTATTATCTATAACTATATCTGCTTTTAGTACTGTAATTTCATGACTTAAATAAATTACTGGAACTGAACGTTCTCTTTCTACTATTTTAAAATCTTCTCTTAATCTCAATGCTAATGCTTTCTGATATATTGGTTCTAAAAGACCATATCCTAATGAATTATATACATCATTGATTGCATTAATTATTTTATCTCTATCATTCATTATTCTTTTATATAATATAGATTTTATTTCTCTAATTAAGCTAATTGAAAGTCAAAGTATTGATTTCCAGTTGTTTTAGATGTTTTTAAACCTAAGTTACGAATAACGAAATATGAATTAGGTGCTGAAAGTAGTTGTTCTCTAAGTCTATCAGGTGAAAATACTGTAAATCTTTCATTATTTTTATTGATTAATGTTAATATCTGACAATCTCTTTTATCTTTAGTTTTAAAGTTTCTTTCTGAAATAATTCTATAATCATCTAATGGAAGCTCTCTAAATGGAATTGTGTCAGTATGATGATATTATTCAAACTTAGAATCTAAATTATCAGGAAATAATATTGGCATTTGTTGAGTATTATCTTCTATTACATCTGTTAATTTAACTAATTGATTGTTAGTAAAACCTTCTATTTTATTTCTATTCATTTTATCATAATCCCCACATGCTTCATGATAATCTTCTGTTGAAATATACATTCCTTTTGGTGCGCAACCGCTTTGATAATGTTCAGTTATACCCATTCTTATTTATATACTTATATATTTTATTTCTCTAATAGAATTTTATTTATGTTTCTCTTAATCTCCAATGGAATAATGCTAGTGTATTTATGTTGTTTTCTAATATAATTCTTTTATCATCGTTAGCATCTAATGCTATTTTATCTCTTGTAACTGTATAAATGTTATGTTCTCTGTTTTCAAATGAAACTGTCTTAACTATCTTTTGATTTTTATTGAATACACAATCAACATAATCATGAAATGTAATAGTTTTTCTATGTGCTGTTGCTATTCCTTTTAATACTTTCTTTGTTGTATTAATGTCATTATCGGTCATTATTGAATATGACTTTGCCCGATTACCAACAAAATGTGATATAATTTTATTTCCTGTTTCATCCTTAAATTTACCTGGAATTTTCTTGTTTACATTTAATGGAATGTTACTAATTGGTTTTATATATGATGATGTATCAAATACTTGTTGGCAGTCTAATGATATTTCATTATAGAAATCTTCTGTAAATATCTGATACATTATTGCATCAGTATCTGTTAGTAATGTTCTTTGATATGGAAATTTTTGTTTCATATAATCATAATGAAATTGATACATTNCTGGAATTTTCTTGTTTACATTTAATGGAATGTTACTAATTGGTTTTATATATGATGATGTATCAAATACTTGTTGGCAGTCTAATGATATTTCATTATAGAAATCTTCTGTAAATATCTGATACATTATTGCATCAGTATCTGTTAGTAATGTTCTTTGATATGGAAATTTTTGTTTCATATAATCATAATGAAATTGATACATTAATGTTTTAGATATATCTAATATCTGAGCTCCAATATAAATTGGTTTATTATAGAAATTTTTAGTTTTAGGAAAGTTAAATATTTTAATGTTTGAGTTATATATTGTTTTAGGTTCTCTATAACTTGGATTATTAACATATCTATTTAATGTTCTAAGTGTATAATCATAATTTGCTTTAGTTGGATTATCATTTAATATTTTATAATCGCAACGTTTTCTTATATTTTCCATAGTTTTTCCAAAAACTGCATTGTTCATTAGTTTAAAGAAATCTTTCTCAAATTCATTAGTTGCTTTCTTTCTTAATTCTGTGTTCTTATTTATGTAAGTTTGTAACCAATTTGATTGATCATATGAAACAACCCGATGAATTCTGGTAAGTTTTAATCCATGACTAATTGCTTGAACTAAATTTGTTTCGTTTAAGATATAATATTTCTTATTATTCAAATTGGGGATTAATTTTGGAATTCTATTTACTTTTAGATTTTCTGGTAAGAACGGATAATCATTATGATAATCATGAAGATATTCTGGATAATCAATGTCAACTTCGTAAACTGTTCCAGTATTAGAATTTAGTTGATAACTTTGTACATTTTGTGTTAATATATTGAATTTTTGCTGTATTTCTGATTCTGTTAACCACTTGAAGTTTCCAGTTGGAAGCTTTTGTGACATAGCCCATCCATAGAGGTTATTGGCGTCTAAATCGACTATATATGATTTTGGTTGGGTTGGATTATAATTTGGTAAGTATGGATTATTTGCTTCAGCATAACGATGAAATATTGTTGAAACACCACCTCGAACTTGTGATTCAAAGAATTCTAACATATCTTGTTCTGTAATTAAATCTAATTTTACTTTTGTTGTATAAAGCATAGCATCCCATGCCAAACCTGGAGATGTATAGAAATGACATGGATCTAAATTATAGTTCTTCAAACAAGTATCTCTAAACGTTTCAAATATATCAGCTAGATGCATTACATCTGTAGCTAAATAAACTAGTGTATATTCTAATAAGTTCTTGATATTTAAAGTTTTCCAAACATTTTGTGCATAATTATAATCTTCTATTGAAACTGTTTCATTTCTTAGTTTTGAATAAAATAATTCAATTGATGGTAGTTTAGTTTCAGAATACTTAGATAATGAATTCATATATTCATAAGGATAAATACCTTTCTCTTTAAGTAAGGTTGTATCATATGGTAAAGTTTCTAGATACTTATGATTAGTTAAGTTTTTAGTTAGTTTTTCTATTGAGGAATTCATGAATCGTATTGAATCAAGAAATCTCAGTTCAACAGTTTTTGTTTTAATTTCACCTGTTTTCTTATCAGTATATTGATAACAATCAACTTTTGCTGAAAATGAAATTGTTGTTTCTTCATTAGCGGGAATAAAATCTACTTTTACACCAGGATAGTTACAAAGTTCTTTTATGAAAAGATGTGAATCATATTTTGATGAATTATGAGCTATAATGGGGATAAAGTCTGGTGATTTGAAATTAACATTGCAATCTCTGTGTGCGTAACCACGGAAATTTCCAGTAAAATGACAATGATCAATTACTTTAATATCATTCTCTGTAAATGGATTTTCGCATATATGACAGAGGTTTTGCTCTGCTGATATGGGTGCTTTTGGAACTTTAAATCGGTAATTTGATTTAAAATGTTTCTTATATATTGAATCTTCATTAGTAACTAAAGTTTTAATTAAGTTATCAACAAATAAATAAGATGTATTTTCACCATATACTACATTATAACTTGGTTTTATTTCTGGTAGTCTAGAAACTATTGTATATCCAGCTGCTATTGGTATATGTTTTATAGCATCTGAGTGATTATTTAAAATTTGATTATCTATTTCATTTAAAGGACTAAACATACACTCAAAGTCATAGTAAACAGCAAATGGTACTTCTATTTTCCTTTGATAATTTTTAAATTTTAATATTGATTCTTTTGTTCCTGGTGATGGTAATTTAATAGTAGCTTGTGATGCTTTATTTCCGATACAAAACCTAAGATGATGAAAGAATTTTGTTGGTGAATAACAATGATTGAGACAACGATTACAAATGTAATGATGGTTATGTGACTTCTTGTCATTTAATTGGCTATATAGCAAAGCAGACATTGATTTTATTAAAGTATAATGTCCCTTATATAATAATAAATTAATAAATGTCGTATGTTTATTTATTAACGCTTCTAATTCTTTTATCTTCTTTCTAATTTCAATGCTACTATTAATATCATAATTTTGCATTTCATGATATAATTGCTCATATTGTTCATCTACATGAGATGAAATTCTAGCTGTTACTATTTTATCATCTTCCAAAGTGTAAATGTTAATATGCATGTTATTTACTTCTTCAAACTTATCAATAGATGAATCAATTTTTACTGGAAAATTTAACATCGATGAATCTACTTCGTCTAAATATTTATTATAAGTATAAGGTGAACATACATTTGATTTTGTTGGATATAAATGAGCTATTATAGAATATAAGAAACATCTATTATCTCTATTTTGTATGTTTACAACTGCTTTCTTATTTTGTATAAATTTTGGTAATTCTACATAGCTAGAACCTCTAAGTCGAGTAATTCCAGTTACATTTAGAAATACTTGGTTTATTGCTGCAATTTTCCAACCAGAACCTTCAGTATCTTTTGATTCAATAGCATCAATAAGATCATTAGTTATTCTTATTTCTTTATCACTTTCATATTTACTATATCTACGTGAATATAATGTAAATTCACAATCTTTAGCTTCCATTCTAGTTGATGTAAATAGAGCTTTAATATCCATAGAAATCTTATAGTCTTTGTGTTGAGATGCAATATAAAGTAGTTTTGGATATAAATGGTTTATAATATCATTAATTTCTGATAATTCTGTTGGTTCATATGAATAACGTATAATAAAGTTAGAAAATGAACTATCTTCTAAAGTTAAGTCTGATAAATCAGAGTTTAAGTTGCTTGGTTCATTTAATTCTGCAAGTGCACTTTTAACTTCAGTTTGTTTAACTAAAATTGCTTTTATCAAATCAGCTTTACGAAGCTTTTGATATTGCTTTAAATTCAGTCTTGCGGCTAATTTCCGCAGATTATTAACGGTTTTATTGTTCAGGTCGCTTTGTGCATAATTTATATTCTCCATTGTATATAATATTAGTTAGATTTATCTATAATGGAAAAATTCTGTTAATTTCTATGATATTTGAGGAATTATTTGATGTTTTTGTTGATAGATATTAATATATTATAATTATCATATTATTTTGTTTATATTATCTTTATCATCAATATAAGTACCATATTCGCATTCTACGTGTTCTCAGCTTTCAGAAAATATATAGGTTTCTATTGATTAGATGCTAGATAATTGAATACAATATAAATACATATAAAAATATATTATTGATTAAATGAAAAATATCCGGTTCCTAATTGCAGACACACCGACTGGTTTAGACTTACAGTTAAGATTATGATATAGCGAGGGAATTCCCGGTGAATTCTAATTCTTAGAATGCGATGAGAAACATGGATTACTCGTACATATTATGGATATTCGTTGATTATATGGATTTTGAGGTATATAAATCAATTTTGGATACTATTTCACTACAAATCAGATATTCTTGTGTTTTAGTCTAAAAAGGTAAGCTTACACTTAGATTGAACTGGAAAGTGATTTGGGTTTTCCCAAGATGGAATCTCCCAAGTGATGTCTATATACAGGTCAACTAATGAAAATGCAGTAATTTGCATATGAACTTTCAAGGACTTTTCAACCGTTGAACGTATTCAGCGGTCATTCAGTGTTTGAGTTTACTCAGCGCTTCTATAGTTGTTGAATAAGCGGATTAATTTTGAATACCAACTTGTTTGTATACGTAAAATTTCAGTGTTTTTGTGTTGCTTTGAAGTTAGGAAGCAAACGTTTGAGATTGTATCATCATTCTAAGATATGTATACGCGCGAGTTATGTTGTGTTGTTGTTGTGTATGCGCGCGTTTTTGTTGTTGTTGTTGTTGTTGTTGTGAGTAGGGGTAAACCTAAGTCCTGCTGGAATATAAATTCTAAAACCTAGTTCAAAATTTCTAAGTTTTACCGCCGAAGTTGTTTACTTTTAAACAAAAAAGAGCGAACATGCACTTTGTGCATGTGAGTGATTTTTTGTTTAAAAGTAAAGGTTTTGGGCTGTAAAACTTAGAAATTTTGAACTAGGTTTTAGAATTTATATTCCAGCAGGACTTAGGTTTACCCCTACTGACCACCATTAACCACTATTAAACACAAATGACCACTTTTAATCACTACTAAATATTAGCATTCCAGTCCTTGGTATATGATATGTTTTTTCATCGGTATACCATTCATTCTATTATGGTGTTACCTGTGAGCTGTGAATCGCTTTCTAAATCTAATAAAAAAAATTATGAACAGAAGACAGTGGTCAAGATGTACCCAGCTCTGCACAAACACTCATGAATGATGAGAATAAAGACACCCTGAGGGATGGAAACCGACTCCTCGGTCCAAATGGGACCAGCTAGCTTCCAGAAAGTGTTCTGATCTCTCTACATATCTAAAGAAATATTTATTTAATTCACATCGTGGCTACACCTTGAAAACGGGATTCTGGTCTTTAAGGGTCCATAAAAACTACTCAAGCCATAAGTTTGTCATCAAACTTTAGGCAGAGTTTTTAAGGTACGTTCAGTGGATAGTATCATGAGATATAAAAGTTGCACTGAATTTTGATGTCGAAATACAGTATCCGAAAACTTTTTATTCTTGTTCTTTTTTACTTTACGAAAATTTGTGTTATTGCCTGAAAATGAGCACACATGTACCAGTAAATAAGACAGTGCAAAATCTAAACAAGCAGATTGAGTAACATCTTACCACTTTTTTATCATCCAGCAACTTACTGTCTAAGCGTCTTTAGCACTGCAACAAAAATATCCTCCCCCTTTGAGTTTTTGTATATGAAATAAGAAATACTTAATTACTGATTGAATAGTAGGATGATATAACGTCACATGCTAGATACATATCACAAGTCAATAGGGCAACTTACTTTACCACCCACCGATTTAAAAGCAATTTAGTTATTTACTTAATTTTGAATAATTAAAACCATTTAACAATACTGTAAGCTGAGCTTTTCTTTCTTCTGTCAAAAGAGCCTTTTACCTCCGCCTGGAAGGTTATATTTTCGTCTTCGTAGATCCATTTCTCCGTATATTTGCCTGTCTGTCTGTCTGTTTCTGTGTTAATAAGTTAACAGTTGTAAAATGATTTGAATGAAATTTTCAGAAAATGTTGATAGTGCCACAAGAAAGAAGAGATTGAATTTTCGTGTTGATCGACAATTGTTTGGACAATTTGAGAGCTTCTTTTGAAGGTTCAACAATGCTACAGACTAACAAATCTGTTTGAACGTAAAAGAAAATTCGGTGTTTAGCAGCTATGGGTTCTGTGGCTTACTTGATTAAAACGCCTTTCTGGTAATCAAGAGGTCTCCACTTCCAATCCTTGCAGTGCCTTGATTTTTGCTTTTAAGATATCTCTTTTGTTTTGTTTTACCATACGTAAAAGCACTAGGTTTTAATCAATTTGAATTGCTTTTCTACCTTTAGACTGCTAAAAATGTTAAAGAATATAGTAGAAATTTATAAATATTATTATTACTAAATATTTATAAATCCAAAAATGGACATTAAGCATAAGTATATAACAAGAGAGCATGACCATGGAAGTATTATGGTTATTGTGTAAAGCAGGACTACAATATTTACCTTATACTGTAGCTGCTTGATGCTTTTTAGGGTCTTTTATTTTAGTGCCACTCTTATTATTCCACCCCCACCCCCACCCCGCCCAAAATTTTAGTAACCGACGTCGTTATAAGCCCTTTTCTTATTGGTCCAAACCTTCACGACGTTATTATAAAAAAACCAATCATTCTCTTGGGCTAACTTCTTTTGTTTTGAAATTTGTTAAAATGTGTCAGGAAAAATTAAACTTGACAGGTTTGGTTTGTTCAAGGAACTGCTGAAAAAATGTTTTCATTGCATTTCAAGTGGAAGAGCAGGTGGGCTAAAGAAACAAGCTTTATTTAAAAGAAATTGCACTGGTTTTTGAGTTAACTGTTTTATTGGATTAAGTATCATATCAAGTATAAAAAGACCAAGTAAGGAATGAAATTTCTGGCTTAGCTGCTTAGGTGCATTTTCGACAGATGATTGTGACCTTTTGCAAATTCAGAAACCGGCTTTAGCCTGGGGATTTTTTAACAAATTAATTTATTAAGCTTTGTTTCTATTTATTATAGAATGACAACCATCAAGGAATAAAAAGACACATTGCGTTTAATTATACATTTTTTTTCAAAGATTATATATGTACTTATGCATGTACTTCGCATTGAGAAACAATTCTAATTTTTCCACATGTGAAATTTTGCTGTGGAAGAGACTGGTTTAGAGTAACACCTTTCACAGAGGCGATTTTGCTGGGGGTGCAAGAACTCTTGCTGCAAACGACAGTTTCAGAGAAAGTTAGTGCATCCAGTAAAAGCAGAGAGAACTCGGCTTAATCTTAGTATCACATTTCGGTTGCTGAGCATGAATCGAAAAGATTAAATGACGAATACAACCGTTAATGTGTAATTGCGTCAATACCAGTTCAAATGGTTTAAGTGCTTGGATGAATAAGTACCAAAACTACATTGAATTAATAAATTAGTTGTTGAAACTATTTTTTAAAAAAACCTACATTCATTTTTTCAAAGACAATACGCTATATCCTGTTTCAGAATTTTCCACAAGTAAAAAAATAATGGTGTACTTTAAAAATAAAAGAAGCCTCAAATATACCTATTATAATAATTACAGTAATGTATTCGTCTCGTGAGTACTGCTTTTGTATATAGCAGTCGTAGGGAAAAAGGCCAAGACTTAGCAGTAGGAAAAAAGACTCAGACTTAGCACGCTGGGTTTGTCTAGCCTGTTAAGTCTTTCATCCAGCCCACCAGCACCGCCCAATTTTCTATGCAACAAGGCTTACCTAGGAGATTTTGTGGACTATATTCAAAGACATATAAACAAAGAGGCATTTGCTTATTGAGTTGAAAGGCAATGGACTGTGCTTAGTTTGCCTCAAGACAATTGTGGTATTTTTAAGGAGGTTTTTAGTATGAAGCGATAGTGTGAAACTAAATACAACGGATATAGTCAAAATCTTTCAAAAAATGAAGAGAATTGCAGGGTAACATAAGAATGTTAAGAAACAACAAACATTGAATATCATTGTTTGCTGTACTATGCAGTACGTGTTCCTCTCAAGAGCTGGAAACTCGTACTAATTTGGAATTCGCTTAAAGACTAGCAAAATACAACTATTTACGGATGGAAAATTTCTGCACGTGTATGGATGGTATGGCAAAAATGATGTGCTCAGAAGTTAAAATGTGGTTCAAGGATGCTTCCTTTTCAAGGTAATCCACATTGCGGTTGTTGATTTGATCTCAAAATTTATCTGAGAGGGGAAAGGAAAAATAAAGAAATCCGATATTTTTACATTTGTCTTGATAAAAGTAACGATGTTGTGGATACAACACAAACGCTTATTTTCATTTAGGGCTAGACAATGACTTCAATGTGACTAAAGAGTTGTTGTCAATGGAATCACTGAAAGGCACAATTGAATAAGATTTACTTTGTCACCTGTGTGACTGATGAAGCTGTATTTGGGCAAATTTGTCAGTATTATTACAGTTAAGGGACTATCCTTAACTGACGAAAATGTTGACTTAGTGTTCATGTTAAGTCAGGGCTTCTTGTAAAACAGTTTTGAAGGCTGTCAACTATATTAATTTGAAAAGACTGCACAAGGAACAGTTCTTGTCATTCTTGGTTGACATAGAGTCTAAACACAATGGTGTCATTTTCTACAATATTTTTTACCTGATTGAGCCAAGACAAAATGTTGAAAAGAGTGAGGGATCTTCAAAGATGTAATTCCCTCCCCCTGGAAATGTAGGAGGGTAGTGTTGACTTAAATGGATGAAAAGTGAACTCAAGTATCATCTTTCATTTGAAGTAGATCTCTTTGAGAAGTTGAATAAGCTAAATGTAACATTTCAGTGTAAAAATATTTCTGCATATA
Organism: Morbakka virulenta; assembly: GCA_003991215.1. Classification (NCBI taxonomy): domain Eukaryota; kingdom Metazoa; phylum Cnidaria; class Cubozoa; order Carybdeida; family Carukiidae; genus Morbakka; species Morbakka virulenta. The sequence goes on along the minus strand of RDPX01000014.1, from coordinate 5,227,921 downwards.
AAATTTACAATGGTGTGAACCCATTCACAATGAAACTAAACATGCTTTTGAACATGTGCAACAAAGTAACCACTCATTTTTTAACCCTAAAATCTGTAACTGTTGACGTTGAACTAAAATAGACGTACAGACAACTTATTGTTGTACTGGAATATTATTTTAAAAGATTTTAGATTGGAAAATACTTTGATTAGGTGGCTTTACAAATTTTTGTTGACCGCATTTACCCCCTGATGAGCTGCCAGGTTGAATTAATTGATATGCAATGCGATTTATCATTGAAAACTTTTTCATCTGTTCCGTCCAAGTACGTTTGTGTTGGTCCCTATAAGGATAAGCTTCTGCATCTTCCCTCCCACACTTATATATATATATATATATATATATATATATATATATATATATATATATACAGTATATTATATATATAATGTATAAAATATATATAATATATAATATATATTATATTTATTATATATATTATGTATATTATATATTATATATATATATTATATGTATAATGAAAAAGAGGAGCCATGCCTCAATGGTTAGTGCTGTTAAACCGTAATCAAGAGGTTCAGGGTTCGATTCCCTAATCGGACGAAAGAATTTGGAACTTTCCAAAAGAAAAATACAATTCGTGGGTGTTAGGAAGGGCATCTGGCGAAGAAATTCTTCACTGCCAAAATAAAGTTCCTCTAAAGGGCACTGTCTGTGCCCCTGTTACGGAGAAAAATGATGTTAAAAAATGTAAGCAAACGTTTTTAACAATAAACATTACCACCTCGAAGCAGAGGCCTGTGTTGATTGATGACAATTTTAACAATCTGCAATCAATCAATCACAATACGTGATGTGAAGCACAACATAGAGAGAGATTAAAGATTAAGCTAAAAAGCACTTAAAGAGTGCAAACCGCCAAGCAGCTTCTTTTCCATATTGATAGATATTTGATCCATATTAAAAAAAGCTTCAGCAAGTTTGGCTGGCTGATTCTCAGATAATTTAACACTTTATTTATGATATTCTCTCATATATTAAAATATTAGATAAAATATATATGTTTTATGATTAAGCTCTAATAACTGCTTTATTACCAAGAACATTAATTTTTAGCTCTTCTAAATATTAGATTAAACGAAACATAACAATTTGCTGTAGAATTGCTTGATAGATCATGTCTGAGACTAAATTGAACTGAGTTATCTAAACCATCTTGTTGATTTGTTAGATCAAAATAGAGGATACTTTGCATTGTTTGATAATTTGATAGATTGAGATGAGAATCATTTTCAGGCATATTATAAGCTTTTCTATACCCATTCACTGAATGATAAACGCTAAAAAGCATTGTGTTAGGTCTCAAAGCTAATTGTGGGATACAAGTTCCATTATTTAATTCTAATTGGGCCATACTAAATCATATTTTTGTATTGCTAGTACCAGTAATTCCAAATGTATCAAACATATAGAAATTACCTTGTTGAGAATTCATTTTTCTTTCATTAACTCGCCAAATAAAAACATATTTAGGCTTTCCAATTGATATTGAAATTTTTTAAAACACCAGACCTTTGTTGTGTTGTTAAAGACAATTCTTTCTCTAGCATATTTCCAAGTATGTGGTTTAAGATACTTTTCCAAAAACATTTTACATGTATTACCATCTGACTTCTCTCATCTTTGAAACCTATAATTTGAATTTTGTTACTATATATCTACTATTATTAGCATCTGTTGAATCGTTTCTAGAAATACATTAATGTCACTTTCAAGAATAAAACTAAATCTATATTTTCAATTTGTAGCAACCTCTAAAATGATCTTTAACACCTCCAAAAAATCAATATCTGTTAAAAGATAGCATTATAATAACCATATTGTTACCAGTAAGAAGAGATTTTTCTATTTCAAAACCTAAATTGACATCTGTTGAAGTTGTATCTGTATTTTTATAATAAAAAATACTGCTACCAACACTTTTAGAATAACCGGTAATTCTAGTAAAATCTTAACATGAATAGCATGATTTATATCTGGTGAATCATAAACTGTAACACCATTATTTTCAACAAGTATTCCTCAAATTAAACTTTAACCTAAATTTAATACTCCTACATTATCAGTAGCAGTAAGATCAGCAGCATCTGCTGTTTTATTTATCTAAAGATCAACCTCCAGAAAAGCCTTAAATAGATCTAAAGCTGTACTTTCAGTACTGCTATCAAAAACAAAATAATAATTTGTTTTTCTCTGTTATTATCCATTTTGAGGTAATGCTAAAGGTGTTGTGGGGTCTACTGATACATATTGATAATTATAATTTTTACAATATCTTATTGATCTAAATCTCATTTCTATATTAATGGTGTAGATGATTTTTATCACAGTAGTTTATCAATTTCTGATTGATGTTTATCTTCCTGTTGATTACTCTTATTATTTGAATGTGACTTTAATAATTGTATTATTTCATCACCTTTGTTTTCAATAATTTTTTAAAATCAAATTTTTAAACAAATTTATTAGCAGAAATTTGACCCATTTTAGAGCTGACTTCACTAGCAATCTCTTTAACAGATTTTTCAGCAGCTATTTTTACTATATCCTGGGTAGCTCTTGATGTTACTTTTGATGCAACCTTTTTCCAATATATGATAAAGTATGAAAGAGAGGAGCCATGCCTTAATGGTGCAACTGCACCGTAACTAAGAATTCCGGGTTCGCTTCCCCGAACGGGCGACTTTAGAAATTCATAAAAAGAAAAATTCATTGGTTGGCGGCAGGAAGGGCATCCGGTTAAGAAATTCCTCACTGCCAAATCCAAGTCCCTATGAAGGGCACCGTCTGAGCCCCAATTACTGAGGGAAAATAACGCTAAAACAAACAAACAGAAAAAAAGAGATAGAGTATAAAAGCTACTATCACCACATAGTATATTATTGATAGGTTGACCTGTTTTATTACCTATTACAAATCGTCTTTACTAATCAAAGTCATTAATACAGGTAGATTGTTGAGGTCTAATATTCTTTAAAGGTAATTTCTCATTGTAATTATTATTTAAAAAATAATGTTTGTGTTAATTTTATTATGAATCATTCTCTGAGGTATTATTGAAAATGAATAAGTGGTTAGTTTGTTATCAACACTAACTCTATATAAAATATCACTTTCTATTCTAGAAACAATAGGTTCAATTAGTAAGTTGCAATTTATAAATATACTATCAATACTCCTCCATGTAATATCAGGTAGCTTTTCATAAAATGATATAGTTATCCAAGTAGTTCCATTATGAGTTTATTTTAGAGTGTTATTATTTTAGTTACTGCTTATGTTATACCAACTATAGAACATTGCTGAGCTGTCTAATCCTAATCGACAGAGTTTACATTTTTTTTAAAGTATTGCTGGTTGAAAATTAATTAATATATTGTGACTTTTTTATTTCTCAATCCCATCTTGACAATTAATTAATATTGGAAATTACATATATTATTATGTTAATTTTTTTTTTACTTTAAACATCATATTGAGTCTTATTAATTACACCAAGTTTTACACGATAATCTGAAATATGTGAAATTTCATTGTGTACTTGAAGTGAATTGTTGTCTGTTGCTTTAGAACCTGAAAGTAGTGTTAATTGTGACATTAATTCTGCTGGAAATGTATAATAGATTTGACCTCCGTGTAATAGTTTAATTTTAAAAGAGGATTTATGTTTAGGAATTTATGCTGGTAAATTAAAATCATTAGAAATTATTGTAGCAATCGTTGAATAATTCATTTTGGGACTAAAACTTTATGTTAGCAAATTAATTGTTGATTTATCAGCCCTGTCTTTCTAAACAATTTTTCTACTTTTCTACTCTGTCTGCTTCAATAACCATATCATTCCTTAGTCTTGGATAATTAATTAACAGATTACCGTATTGACCATTTTGTATCTTGAAAAATTCCTTTACGCTGTTTGCACTTCCTAATACATTTACCAATTGAATTAGAATTAGTTTTATAACCTTCTTGAATTATTTTAATTAATTTTTATGCCCATTAAGAGTTTTCAATTTATTATCAATAAGTCTCATTTGCATAGAAATATCGTCTTGTTGTTTATTTATATTCTTTTCAGAAGATTTATTTTTTTCTCATTGAGCGAATTTTATCTAATTGTTTTTTGACCTTATTCACGACCAAGATCTTGAAGAATCTTACCAACTTTAACAATAATATCATTTGTTTGTTTATCATAATATTCATCTTTTAATATGTTCAGCTCACTTTGATTGAAGCTATTATTCAAATTTTATTATAATATAAAAGATTAATAATCTATTGGTAGTTTTGTCTTTTCCTGAGAATATGACATTTGATTAGATAATGGATTATACAAAATTATATCTTTTGATCCATTTTTAAAACATTTTGTGTTTCGTAACGGTGTAATCACAACATTTTGTCTCTTGTCAATATTATTCTTAATATCACATTCAAAATAAATATTGCTTCATTCCCTATTTGTTGATCTATATCTTCAACCTTAAAAGATCTGATTATATTTCAAATGCTTTTCTTTCTAACATCAACCTGCAATGATTTATCTATATGTTTTTAAAATTTACTTATATTTATTTAATAACAGTCGGTAAAATAAAATAACTGTTAATGTATCACTTATCTATTAATATACTAGTATGCTATATATGAAGATACCGAATTTTAAAAATAATTAAAAATAACATAAAAAGATTAAATAACGTCTTGGATGAGGATTTTAGATTGTTGATTTTTGGACAAAGTTTTTGTGCTGAAACAAATATGTTGATGTATTTGTTAAGAAAACCGTTAGGCTACTATAATAATATTTATGTTTACACACTCAACAGTCACTAAGATAAGCTGAATGATCTGCAAACATTAATGGTTTACATCTCAAAGAAAGTTGCTTAGACTGTTTTAGAAATTATAGTTTCTGATGAAATGATAAATACTGATGAATATCCTAATAGTAAGAGAAAAGTTGTAATAGTTGTTGATCTAAACAATGCTACAGAAAAAGTTCAAAGTAAAATTATTAATGGTAGACATAATCAAATCAGTCTACTTTACATCAGTCAATCATATTATGGCGTAGCATAAAAATACGATTAAATTGTGTCTCTATTCTCCAGTTACTAAAAATAATTCCAATCTAATTGCTAAAGTGAATATGATTGATTCAAAATTATTTTATTAATTGAATCCATATGAATTTATATTTCTTGATAAAGAAACAAAGATTTGTAAGAAGAATTTTGATGAACTAGTCTAACCTAAAACTATATATGACTACTTATTGTGTTAAGTGTAAAGACCAAAGAAAGGGTTCAAATAAACATTACACTACTCCACGAATTGGAAATGAAATGCAGAAATTTATTTGTTTAGTCTATAAATAAAAACGTAGTTCCCTGAAACAGAATAAGAATAATATAGGTGGTAGATTTGATATTCATAAAATGATAGGTAAACTACCAAAACCAAAGGCTGCTTTTACACCAAGTTGATATAAATACATTGGTCTATATAACCTACATGTCCAACAGAGTATGGTTTTGATGGTAATATTACTAAATATTATGTTAAACCATATAATAAGGTAGATTAAACCAGTGCTAAACATGATTTTTGTTACTGTGTTGGTAAAAAGTAAAGAAAATAATGTGATTGAGGTATGGTCAATTTATTAGACACAATTCCTTAATGGTAAGATGTCAAAATGGGGTATGGTAGGCTAGCACTATTATCAGTACAAAACAAAAACTTGGTTTACCAAAAAACAGAAAAGGTCGTCGAGTGAATACTGGAAAAAACAATTAGGAAACGAGCTCTCTAAACCTATATTAACCCTTTGACCACCAAAAGGAATTGGGCAATGCAAAATAAACAATCTTCGGGTTTTTCGGACAATTTCTAATGCTTACTTAAAATAACTTGGTCCCTTTTACTATGCAGGCATGGTTACCGAGATACAGAGCGGGACACCAGTGTCCCTGTGGTAGACAAGAGATACAGACCAGTAAGGATTGTTAGACTGTAAAAAATAAACAAAACAAAAACTTAAGGCATATAAATGATTCCCTGTAACTTCCTCGTGAGGCATATAAATATTGCCTTACACCCTTCACACTCATGGCTAGAGACAATGGTGTCCCTGTGGTATGGAGAGGATACTGTTGCTTATGGTTCCTAATATTACAAGCTTCATAAATGTCGAATATTTGAAATTACGTGGAAGCTAACAGAAAAAAATGTAGGTTTTCCAACCATTTGCAGATATTTTTCTACTCTTTTTCTTCATGTTTGCATTTTCTTAATCTCTCAATCTTTACATCATGCCTACCTGCTTTCATACGTTCTTCAGTCATTTATCCTAACTGGATTTTCTTTGGCAAATTCAGGGAAGGATCAGGGAATGACGGATATGAATAAACTACCATAATTTTGCATCAAAGGTTTTTCAAAATATTGCAACATAACCAATGCAATTAATGAGTTACGATCAACGGCATTACCAATATTATAAGCAGCACTTGAAAACTCTCATGCAATATGAAACAAAAAAACGGTTTCGTTCCTTTGTCATACAAAGTGCGACACCACAATCTTCACACCTTGCAAAGGTACTTGATTCTATGGCCTCACCGGCACAGTAATGAAACCAAAGACGTGTTCAGAAACTCGGAAAGGTGCTGGGGTGCTGTACCAGGCTTTGTCAAAGCAGCGGAACGTCGTGATGGTCTTGATGCTTGGCAGTTTCTTTGGTGACTGCTGAATCTACCGATCAAAAACTGGGCAACAACGATTTTGAAATCTAACAATGTTAGTTGACACCGATTCAACATATTGAATATAATAAAGCTGTTGACGCAAGCAATATCCATCAGGTCGAAAAATAAGCGCAAGTAATAAAGCACCTTTGATTTCCGATATTAACTCGGATAGATATCCTGTCACACCATCGCATCTGCATCACCACTTGAAGCCCCATTTGATAGGCTTGCTCTTGATGTACTGCTTCATTGGATTTTTACCCATAAACTTTGTCATGTGTTCATCAACGCACTGTCCCGCCGAGTCAGAAGCAGACTCTCTGAAAGGATTGTTTAGTAATTCAATAATTAAGCGTATCTTGTTACCTTTATCAGTTTTGTCAGCTGTGTCATTGTTTATAAAGTACAGATTTTGCAGAATATCCTGAAAGCGTTTGCGAGGCATGGCATGCTTTATTCCTTCGTTTCCTACAAAAGAATCGCACTACCAATACATGTCGATTGAGGGCAACTTCCTTACTGACATGATGTTTATCATTCCAAGGAAAGCCATCATTTCTTCCGAATCTGTCAAGAAGTTTCTTCCATTTTGTGCAGCAAATAACGTAGACTGTACCAAAAGTAGAAGTACTAAGTTCTCCAGGTTTATCACTTTGGAAAAAACATCAAATGCTTTTGTGTTTTCAAGGAATTCTAGCAAAACAGCCATTTCAAGAGTGCACTCATTTGGCTTGTGTTTTTTACTATGACGTTTCCATTTCATGGCTTGAATATCATCTTTAACTTTTCTGGACGGAGGTTCGTCAGTTTTGCCATGGCTGCTATCAGAATCCTCCAACGAATTGTCCACATCATCCTCTTTGTCAATAATGCGAAAACATCATCACTTAAAATTCCCTGCTCAATGCGCACATATTTTTCCTCTGACTATCCATGACTACTATCTGGTCAGTACAGCAGTTCAGCAGGATATAAGATGCAAGGAGACATACAATCAATCTTACTGTTTGCTTAACTCCTCAACTTGCTTGCTATTTGCATCAGTTTCAGATTGAATAAGCATATTGTTTATGATATCATTATTACTCAAGATACAGCATTTATGTAGCTTGATAGCAGTAAGAGTAGTGCATGACTCATGTAACATTATAACCATGCAACAAGTATTCATAGGAAGATATGTATAAGTACTAGTTGCTACACAGTGTGCAGGCATATTGTATACCCTTATCTACCACAGAGATACTGGTGTCCCACAGTAAAAAAATTGATTTATCTCATGAACAAAAATAGATTAAACAATAAAATTTGAAATATGTAATCTTTGGATAGTGCAAATACAATATTTAGCCTAGGATAATTATTTTTCTCGCATGAAGATAAATTACAAGCGGCTTATAGAACAATAGCAAAAACTCTCCCCAGTATCCTTTTTGGAAACGCAAATTATTACTTTTACCCACTTATTTATCAAAATATTTTTGCCTTGTTTTGTAAATTAATGTTAACTAGATGTAACGAAGCAAAACTATTTGTGATATCTCTTTTATTTTGGGAACTGTGGCAAATCAAAATCCTGGGACACCAGTGTCCCATCGTAGTCAAGGGGTTAAGAAAACTCACTCGATGACGTGTGTATGGAGAATCAATGGACAAAATATGGGCTGCAGATCTTGCTGATAGGCAACAATTTAGTAGGTGGAATATAGGTTATTAATTCTTACTTATATAGAGATATGAGAATATTAAGACAAATTTTGAAATATGTGATAAAGTTTGAATATCAAGGTTTAAAAGAAAGACTTTTGATAAAAGATGTACAAGAAACTGGTTAGAAGAAATATTCTAATCGATAAGGTTCAATGTACAAATCCAGTCACTTATAAATGAAAAGATCTCAATGTGTAAAAAGATACAGTTTGGTTTCTACAAACAGGAGCTATTAAAAGCCAAATAGGAAATATATAGAATTGACAAAGTGATAAAGAGAACAAAAAGTAAATCCTTTGTATCGTGGAAAGGTTACCAAAATAAATTTAAAAGTTAAATTTTCATTGAATGATTTAAAGAACTAATAAAAGTCTTTTAAAAGAAAAGAAAGACATTATAAGAGATTTATAAGAGTTTTAATGTCTAATATTTAATCTATAAAGTTGATATATTAAATATTTGATTTTGTAATTTTACTAAAAAAAATATTTTTCTGATTATTTTATTTGTTGCGCAAATAATTGTGTATTAATCCTAAAAACGTGTATAGGCATTGTTACATTTTGGACACTTAAATTCAATATTTTGCTATTTTATAAGAGCTTATATTTGGGGTTTTTTCTTGATATGATAACATTCTATTTTTTATCACCTAGATAACTACGTCTTATATAATCCTGTGCCAAATACTCTTTCTTCTTCTTCTTCTTCTTCTTCTTCTTTCGGCTTCTCCCATTAGGGGTCGCCACAGCAGACCAGTCTCCTCCATTTCTGCCTGTCCTGGATGTTGCTCACAGACAGTTCCATGTCCTCATTTACCGAGTCCGAGAACCTCCTTTTTGGTCTCCCTCGTCTCCTCTTTCCAGGTGGAGCCATGTTCACCATCTGCCTGCCAACATACTGTTCATCCCTCCTCATAACATGTCCAAACCACCTAAGTCTTGCTTCTCTGATCTTCTCTCCTAGCTTTGCCACTCCTAGCGTGTCTCGCACTTGATCATTCCTCACTCTATCTTTCCTAGTTTTCCCAATGGAAAATCTCAACATTTTCATTTTATTCACCTCCAGTTTGTTTTTCTGCTTCTTAGTGAGAGATAATGTCTCAATTCCATACATAATTCCAGGTCGTACCACTGTCCTGTGTACCTTTCCCTTGACATCTGTAGGCATGTACTTGTCGCACAGCACCTCTGTTACTTTGCGCCAACTGTTCCACCCCGTCTGCACCCTCTTCTGCACTTCTCGATCGCAGTCTCCATTGCTTGCTAAAGTAGAGCCCAGGTACTTGAATTCGTCAACCTTGTTCACTTCCTCCCCATCCATGGTGATCTTAGTTTGTACTTCCTTATCATTCAGGACCAGAAACTCAATCATTGCTCTGCTGACTCTTAAGCCTCTCCTTTCAAGCGCGTGCCTCCATTTCTCCAGTTCACATTCAGCTTCCTGCTTGGTACTACAACATAGCACGACATCATCGGCAAACATCATTGACCAAGGCGCTTCTTTCCTTACTTCAACTGTAAGGTTGTCAATGATAATGGCGAAAAGGAAGGGGCTGAGTGTAGAACCCTGATGCAATCCTACTCCCACTCTGAAAGCTGCTGCCGTTCCCATTTGGCAGCTAACCTCAGTCTAACAGTCGGAGTACATATCCTGTACAGCTTTGATGTAGATCTCTGGCACTCCTGCAGCTCGCATGCAGTACCATACTTCCTCTCTAGGTATCCTATCATAGGCTTTCTCAATGTCTATGAAAACACAGACCAGCTGTTGTTGTCCTTCTCTATACTTTTCAAGGAGAATTCTGAGTGCAAATATGGCATCTGTTGTGCTTTTGCCTGGTATAAAGCCAAATTGCTCATCGCTGATGGTGACAATCTCACGCAGCCTTGCCTCAATCACTCTCTCCCATAGCTTCATGGCGTGGCTCATGAGTTTGATCCCGCGGTAGTTCCCACAACTTTGTACATCTCCCTTTTCCTTGTAGATTGGGATAAGGGTACTTTTTCTCTACTCTTTTGGCATTGGTTCACCCCTGAGGATCTTGTTAAAAAGGTGGGTCAGAAAATCCAATCCAGTCTCACCCATCGCGAGCCATGCCTCTACCGGTATGTTATCTGGGCCAACTGCCTTCCCTTTTTTCATCTTCTTCATGAATTTACTTACTTCCGCTTTACTGATTTCTTGGACCTCACTTCCATTGACGGTCTGTTCATCTGATCTTCTTTCCCTAGGGTTTTTCACATTCATCAGGTCTTCAGAATAATTCTTCCACCTTGCCAGGATGTCATTCTTGCTTGTCAAGATTCTGTCATTCTCATCTGTTATCATCCTTACATGCTGCACATCTTTACTGGCTTTATCCCTCTGTCTTGCCAGGCTATACACTTTATTCTCTGAGTTCGTCTCCTGGAGAGATTTGTAGAGCCCCCGATACGCATCCTCCTTTGCCTTCGCCACCGCTTTTTTGGCCAACTTCTTACTCTCGTCATATCGCTGTCTGCTTTCCTCATCTTTGGTTTTATACCACTCGTTCAGTGCATGCTTTTTCTTGGTTATGGCACTCTGCACGTCTTCGTTCCTCCACCAGCTATCCAAGTCTTTCTTTCTGCGCCCCGATGACATTCCCGACACACTTCTTGCTGCCCCCCTCATAGCTTTCGACATTGTCTCCCATGAAACCTCTGTAGCGTTGCCAGGTATTCTTGTCAGCACCATCTTGCAGAAGTCGGCACTATACTCCGGTTCTTTCAATTTCCACCATCTAGTCCGAGGCTCACACTTCTCTGTCTGGTGATGTTTGCTACACAAAGTTATGTCCCCAATCACCACTCGATGTTGCTTAGCCACTGACTCTCCAGGTATTGCCTTGCAGTCTCTCACATCCTTGAGCGAGTTTCTTCTACACATGATGTAGTCAATCTGAGTTCTCCTTCCACCACTTTCGTAAGTTACTAGATGGTTTTTCTTCTTGTTAAAGTGTGTGTTGACCACTATCAAGCCAGTGCTGAGGGCAAAATCCATAATTCTCTTCCAAATACTCTTTATTAATATATATTCAAGTTTGTTGTAGTAATTGTCTTTTTACCTTTTGCAGTTTTACATTTGTTGCTAAAATACCATTTTCATTTACTTTTAGATTTGTTGTACACTATATATGTTATAAAATAGGATATTATCATTATTATTATTCATTATTTTTAAAATTTGTTGCTATTACAAATTTTCAATTTTGTTGATTGTTTTTACGAAAACTGTAATCTCGCCCTTTAGCAGATTTTTTACAATTTTTTTGTGTTGTTCAAAGTTGTAAAATTAATACTCTGTTATTATCTAGTTTGTTAATAATATACGTCACTGTTTTATCTAGAGTAAGTTTATTATTAAAACATTCCCAAATGAAGCTGTGCACAACATATGATGAATACATTTTATCACCATGTTTTTTAACAGAACACATGGAATATTCATCATAATGTTTTGATGGTTGTATAAATGTATTATTTACAATATTTATAATATTGCTTGATTCATCACCAACAATTCATAAAGCGTTAAATATCATAAATACAATTTTTAGTTATATTTTACTCATGCTGTATTAACAAAGTATTTCTTCAAATTTTTCAGATTTTAAAAGTCATTAAAAATAACGTTACATTATAGTATGAATAAATGTATTTTATTTACTGAAGAAACGTGATGAAAATAAAAATTATCTTATTGAAATACGATAATAATATAATAAAAATGTTAAAAATATATATGTCATAAGAGATCTGAATGATTTAAATAATGTAATATTAAAAGCTAGCCCTGACAGAAAACAGCTTGAAGACCTTCTAAGATATATTTTAGATAATAATACCATTAAACAACATAAAATAGAAATAAAAATATTGATGAAAAGATATTGAAAAAATTAGTCTGTAAATTTTGTAATCTATCTGAAACATATATATTAGTTACTTGTGTTTATCCAGGTTTCATTAAATCATTAATACGTATTAATTGTATATCAGATAATAATGGTTAAATTTCTTATCAATTAATGATTATAATGTATAATTATTAATATTTAATTTAGATTATTCTGAAATATTGAATGATGTTGACAAGAAAGACAAATATCATAATGGATAATAATAAAATAATAATAATAATAATAATAATAGAGATAAATGTATTAAAAATTAAATTAAGGATATTTGAAAAATACAGCTGTATAATGATATTATAAGGTAGTGGGTATTCTGATAATAAACTATAAAATTGTAGTAATAAAAATAAATAAGAGAGACCTTCAAAAAATTATCAAAGGATGAATTAATTGAGATGTTAATGAAACAAAATAAACAAGTGGCTGCACTTAATACATTGAAACCAGTGACAGCATCTAAAGTTAAACCAGTGCTAGGACCTAGAAAAAGTGTTAAGCAGTTTGTTAAGGAGTATGAAGATAATATCATTCTTCCACCATCTGAATTGGGAGATAAACCATTACCACAAAATAAGATAATTTCACAACCATTAGAATTTAGAGATTAATGCAAACGTGTTCCTTTAAAAAGAACCAAAATAACTAAAACAAATCATGATGTCAAAAATGTGTTAAATCTTAGGAAATAACTATTAGAAAAAAGAATTTCTTTAAATCAATTACCAAAAACAAAATTAGCATTAAAATATTTTATTGGAAAAATACTAGAATCAAATATAGGTATAACATTTTATGAAACTAAAGGTTACATTTGATAAAATTGAACAAGTAAAAGATAATAATGAAGATATTGAAGATAATATAATTCATAAGACTTTTTTTAATAATAAAACATCAACTATAATAAATAAAATAGAAATAGAAATTTTGTTGCAACACAAACAATAGTTTAAATAAAGTACATAGTTGAATATCAGAAGCTTCCAGTTAGTGTTAAACAGTACAACGAAATTGAAAGACAGAATAATATTAATGTTAATGCATCCAAAAAATAAATCTCAACAGAAAAATTTAAAGGTCAAATAAACTTCTTATTAATAAAAGGTGAAAGAAAACACTGTTTAAATATAAAATTTTAAGTAATTAATGTACAATCGAACTAAAAAAATTAAAAAAAATTATTTCCGCATGAATTATTTACAATGCTTTAGTTTTGAGAGAGTGTTAGCAGTGAAATATTCTTAATATATTCTTATATTTTAGTTTTTATTTTTTCCAAACAGCTTGAAAATTCACTGAATTATCACAACGTCACAATACGAACGTCAACATTCGAACGTGACATTCTACTCGATGACGTTGTAGAAAGTGTATGGTTTGTTATAAGAAAATTCTTTTCTCGTGGAGTTTTGTAAGAGAAGTGTTAAAGTATCAGTGTGATGGCTACCACAGTAAAGAAACAAAAAACTCTCGGACATTTTGGCTTCACAAAGTCAATCAAACATAGAGGATTATGATTTTTTTAAAAAAAATTCTTATTTTACTATATTTTAAAATTTTTATAAAATGTGTAGGTTTTTCTTGACACCCGATATATATCATGAAGTATGTTCAGAAAGATTTCAGACTTGTCTTATTTTAATTAGCATAATATTTCTGTTTTACTAAAATTTTATTCTTATGAAATTCACCCTGGAAATATTCTTAAGATATTCTTACAAATTAGGCAATTTTCACCCTGATATTCTTATAGAAGCTATTCTTATAAAAAGAAAAGCATGAATCAACAAAAAAGTATAGTGACAAGCCTCGGGTATCTTTTACGGATACTAATAATTTAACACATAAAATCAAATTTTTCTGTGTATATCAAGATTTTTGAAATGATAATGATAAATTTGATAATAGTTATTATCTAGAAAACTCAATGTATTTTTTAATACTACATACATAAAAAGCAATTAATAAATTAAAAGATGAAAGGTGCTGCTGGTTTTTCAATAACTGAATTTGTTGGATTAAGAAGTAAAATGTGCAGTTATATTAATAATAAAAATGATGATAATAATAATAATAATAATAATAATAATAGCAAAAAGGCTGCTAAAGATGTTAAGAGAAACATCAATGACAACACCAAACATAAAGGTTATGAGAATGTGTTGTTTTGTAATAAAGAAATAATATTAAAACCATTAGTCATGAAAACTGTAAACTTGGGAGCTATTTTATAAGTAAAATATCATTTGATGATAAAAGATATATACATGAAAAGGGAATGACAAGCTATGCTTATGGACATTATGAAAATAAATCAAAATATAGGATGACAGTTATAAGATGATTAACGTAGTATGGTTTTTAACACAACCATCTTATGGTTGTATTATAAACCACAAAATAAACCCATAAAATATATTTTTTTTAATCTTTTCCATTAAAACAAATATTATCATTTGAGTTGTAACAGACAAAATTTTTTCTGAGCTTTACTATTACAAGAAAAACTAGAAAACTAGTTGCAATAAAATTAATTAATAATTGACAACCATATCATGATCTGAAATGTAATAAATAAATCACATATGCTTTCACAAAGTTAAAGTATACCATCTGATTTGACTTACAGAAGTAACTGGTATGGTTTCCTTTAGCTCTGTTTTAGAATATAAATCAATTTGAAATAGCTAACATATTATCAAAATATGAGAATTGGTCATAATAAAAAATGTGTGAAAAGATGGCTTGCTTGATTTACACGCAATTTTTTTGATGATCTCAGTTAGAGGTAATTAATATAATATTAAAATACGAAAATCCGTCTTATTTGTACAGTTGTAAAAAAGTGCCTATAAATACGTGGGCAGTTGCGGTTTTGAAGTAAAGTTTTGGAGTGTTAGACTGGAAGAACGAAGAGCTAACAGCGATGGATAGAATGACCAAAAAAGTCATGACGATGCATGGAGCACTCGATTCTAAGAGTAATGTTGACAGAGTCTATGTGTCAAGGTGTAATGAAGGAAGTGTTTTAATAAGTGTGGAAATGTGTGCCAGGACAAAGGAGAACAACTTGACTTGTTCTGTGATGATGTAAACTAGTCAAGGGAGTAAAGGAGCCAACATCGTGTGAAGAACCATAGAAAAGAATACATTCAAAAGAGAAATTCAAAATGAATATGTTGCCAGATGGACTGGGTAGAAGATCAATGGACAGTTTGCTCGTGAAATGCCAGAGAACCTTGATAGAGGAAGAACATAGGAATAATTGAGGAAAAGTGATCTGAAAGTTGAGACTTGAGCACTAATTTTTGGGGCACAAGAGCAAGCTCTAAGGACAAATGCGATTAAATTTAATATTGACAAAACAAGGAGTAGTCCTTTATGGAGGTTATGTGGTAAAAAGAGTGAATCAGTCACCCATCTTGTATGTTGATGCAAAGTATTAGCACAGAAGGAACATAAAAGGAGACATGACAACATGGCAAGAATTGTGCATTGGATAATTTGTGGGAGATATGATCCAAGGAGAATTGATAAATGGTTTGAGGATCATCCAAAAGGGGTAATTGAGAACGGATCGATGAAAATTTTATGGGATATGACAATACAATGTGATCATTATATCGAAGTTAAGAGACCGGATATTTTAGTTGTGGAAAAGAAAAGCAAGAAAGCTTTATTATTGATATTGTCTCATCTGGAGATCATAATTTTGGAGTAAAGGAAAGTGAAAAAGTAAAAAAATATCAAGACATCAAAAGGGATATCATGAAAAAGTGGAACCAAAGGAGTGTTGAGGTGATACCTGTGGTTATTGGAGCACTAGGATCAGTCAGTAAAAAGATTTGACAATACTTGGAGAAAATTGGGTTTGGTATTAGGATTGGATTATTTCAGAAGACAGCCTTTTTGGGAACAGCAAGAATTTTACGAAATTTGTTAGAGACTTGAGAACAGAATTATACAAAAAAACCTTCGGCCATAGGCGATGGCCAGCTATTTTGACTATATTCGGTATAAGATCTACCTGAGCTTGAAGGCTAATGCAATAATAATGTTAATAATAAAGTCTGTACAAGTTCAACCCCGATGATATACCAACGGTCAAAGAAACTCTCAAACAAAAGATACAAACAAAAGCACAAAGGCTCAGGAGATTCACTAAAAAAGCAATTTTTACAGACAAAACAAGATTTTCAAAGAAGATGCGAAAACGTTTTACAGGGAGCTGGGAGAAAAAAGATCGATATCAAGAAACCACCTACTATCAAAGAAGTTAAGGCATTCTGGAGCAAAATATGGGAGAACAACAAGAGCCACAATGAACAAGCTGCTTGGATGCAACAAATACAGGACCAAAACAAGGATGTCTTGCGACAAGACTTGTCAGAAATCATCATCACGGAGACCACTGCTGTAATCAATAACACCAGGAACTGGAAGCACCTAGAATAGATGGAATATATAAATACTGCTTTAAGTTATTAAGATAAAGCATAATACTGGGTTTGAAAAGATACAAAACTGTGCCTTCTGCTACCTTATCTGTAAAACATTTATCGACCTTATATTTCGTGAAATAAAATATTTCATCTGTTAAAATTTAGTCAAACAGGAAAAAATTCGTGACACTCTTAACTGAAGAAAATATTTAAACCTATTTTTAAATTCCTAATTTTGAAGCTCAAAAACATTTCACATAAAGAAAATATAAATCATTTTTATCATCACTTTTATCCATATGTACAAAGTATTCCAAATAATCTTTACCTTCCTCTGGTTTTTCCCTTAACCTTCCCTCTGCTTCTTTAGGTTCTATGTATGCAACACACAATAAATCCTGTTCCGCTTTTGCTCTTCCTAACTTCTTGAGAGCACTTCATTTTGCCACCTTAGTTGTACAGTTTAGCCATTTACATTTTCATTTTTGGTATCAATAAAGCTTTCTTTCATAAAAACCATAAGCAAGATTGGAGCCTTTAAGTTCATGGGCAGGATTCGGAAATGGTCTCTTTTTGGTGGAGACGACATTTCTTGATTACTTTCCACTCTTGCTGAGAAAGAAAATGCAAATATGACGAGATATCTCCTTTAATATATGCTTTGAAGTTTCAAAGACCTAATTAAGGGTTCTGTATCTTAAATCCATTGCAGTAGGGATCAGTTCTTTAGACAATTTATTTTCTTTGATAAGAAATTGCACTTTATCTCTGACTTGCACACTGTTCCATGTTATTTCTCGGTGCTCTTGAAATCCTCTCAACGCAATGTTTGCTTGAAAACTGTATTGCAGACATTCTTTCCAGCTTTTAAATCGATAATCCGTAGATTTACCTAGAAAATGCAAATGAAAGTTATCAACTCTTATTTAGCACTTAATCGGTTGAAATAGAAATTGCATTTCAAACGTTTGAATTTATCAATTTTTTTTGGTTTTGAAATTTCTTTTGAAACTTGTTGTATTGTGATAAAATGGCGTAGGAAAGGAAGAGCATATTACAGTATTTTAAGAAAAAGGATTTTAGTGATGGTGTACATTACATGTGTAGAATTAGAGTTTGCTGAAAAGGAGTCAAAGAACAACAGCAAGTTTAGGGGTTAATATGCAAAAAGCATTCCGTCTAAAATCAAGGAAGAGGTTGCAAAATATGCTATTGTATAAGTTACGAGTAATGCTTTTGAAAGGCTCGGTAGGAAGTTTTCTATGCATGACTTAAAATCACAAACGCAAAACATTTGGAAAGATCGATTTCAGACAAGAAAGGATATCAAGCAAAGGTATGATCAACCTAACCTACTTGACCAGGACGTGCTCTGTAAAGTAAAGCTCCACATAATTGGCAAAAGCGTAACCAGCACAGTTCTGTCGAGGCAACAGGTTATCACTGTTTCTCATGTTCTAGATAAAGCTAACGACGCAAACGTTCTGGAAAAAATTTGTTAAAGAGAAGGTATTAATGGAAACTGGGCAAGAACCGTCTTGAATTCACTTGATTGGACCAATCAGAAGAGTACAGTTGGAAAGTTTGAGCCACTTGATAAACTGCTAGCCTATTAAATCTAGTCCTTTTGTATCTATGGATTTTTCGTTTTTGCTGGATTTCCTAGGCAAGTTTGACTAGAGTAAGAGTTTGCTCTATCCTTTATTGAGGCAAAGAAAAATACCTGTCATTCGAATGTCCTAAAACCTTTTAAATTGCCTTACTACAAAAATGTTTGAATTGGTGGAAAGTTTTCGGGTTAAAATTTCGCCGTGGTTCAGATTTCGTAACTTTGCACCAATAAGGTATTAGGAATAAGAAAAAATGCCACCTTGTTGTGCTTGAATATACTGTATCGAAAAGTAAATTTGCTGCTTATGTAAGTTTAGCAGTAAGACGATTTTCTCATATTCCTGCAATCAAATTAAGTTTTGGAAGAGTTTTCAACATTCGTGCTGAACAGGACACTTTAATGCAAAACTTGCAAAGGATCTCGGATACAGCTGACTGCAGGACAAATTAACACATTGTTATCAACGCCATCGTTTACTTTTTCCATCATCATAGCCTCTTGTATTAAGTTGTTATCCGTTAATAATGGATAACGGATAAGTACAGAGTTTTCTTCTCTTAGAGAACATTTTTAGCTGTTATCAATAAAATAAGATACTGGCTTTGAAATTCGATCAACTAGATCTAAACGACAAAATGATGCAATTGCCTTAACATCTATTTTTTAATTGACATCATACACTAAAAATTTGCAAAATAACTTTACTTAACATTGTAAATGAAAATCTATAAGTTTTTTGTACGGTTTACACTTGAATAAAAAAACCAAAATCCGATTAAAAAATTGACCCGCAGGTTAGTTATTCATTTAAAAAGAAAGTGATTCAAACACTTTTTTTCACGCACTGTAAATCCGTTCCACCTTAAGAAGTATTTTCTTTCCTCCTTTCCCCTTTCCAATATCCTAAAAGAGTACATTTTTTCACCGTGACATTTATTTCAAAATAGGATTTACTAAATAAAATGAATCATTTGTGTTGATGTTACAGATGATGTAATTTAATAGCCCATTTGAGCAACTTTTCAAATTCAAATATTATTCGTTTTCCAACAAATAACATTTGAATCAGGAAAATAATAGACGGAAAATTGACCAGACAGTATTTGATCAACCTGAACAAATTTAGCAGAAAATAAAATACGAATATACGGTTACAACTAATGATGAGAGTTATGGGACTGATGGTGATAGATTAAACCGGAAATATTAGAAGGAAAGCCAGAGAAATTTTATTAAAGATTCTCCTCTCAGTTCTTCCAAAGGACTCTTTTGTTGATTAAAATCATTAACTATATTAAAAGAACATTTGATCAGGAATGTGAACTGTAAAAGCTAATCTTTTAACACCTGGAGCTGACCTCTGAATCCACTCAGACTATTTGGTTTCCGGTTGAATGGATTTATCACTTCCGCCGGTTTGCAAAGCGATGTATTCGTCAATCATATAATTTTCTATATTTCCTTTAAAAGTTTTAAAATACTATTTTGGTCCACAATTACATGATAAAAGTCTTTGGCGGACAGAAGTCGTTGCTAAGGATATACAAAATAGGTTTGCTTCAGTGAATCCTGATTTGCACTGAGATCTGACGTAGTTAGTTATAAGCGCTTTATTGTCATGGACGGTTGTCTTTTAAGTGAAAAACATTTAGTCCAAAGAATTCTCACAAGCAAGAATTTGACGTCATAAGATAACTCGTTGATAAACCAGTATTCCATTGCCTTTAAGCAATAATACTCGCTTTACCATTTTTCTTTCTGAATGCCACGATCCATTACGTCACATACCTTTTGGAAACAAAAACCGAATTGTTTTCAAAGCTTTGATAGAAATATTTAATACTTGGCAGGAACTTCACTATCTGTTGGGAGGTCCACCTAATAGATTTAAGCATTTAATGGCGATGGTTCTTAGAGGTCCGAAATTTACTTCTCGGATAATAAAACACTCCTAAGCTTAAAAATATGAACAAAATTGTTTGAATATCTTTTTTGTTTAAAATGAAATTTACTGACACATGAGTATTATTTTTTCCTCAGCTTAAGTGACAAAAGTATGTACGCAAAACAAAAATTCCTTATAGATGACCATACTGGAGACATTGATAATGGTACAGTTATTTGGAAAAGAAAGTGGAAATAGCAGTAAAGACCTTCCCAAAAGTGAAGCAAACACATTCCGAGCAAAAACAAGTCTTACACTTAAATCCTCCAAAGTACCCATTGACAACCTTACGAAAAAGGGATGATGTGCCATCAAGACCCTAAAGAACGATGATTCGACCTATATCCTGCCAGCCGACAAAAAGCGTGTAACTGTCATCCTTAACAAAGCTGACTACATCCAAAAGTGCCAGGAGCATCTCAACAATGGACCCCATACTACAGTTAAGCGCAACCCAATGAACTCAGTCAAGACCAAAGTCAGCAAAGCATTAATTGCTTTACAGAAAAACCATCTCTTTGATAACTCCCTCTACCAAAGATTGAAACCCAAAGACTCGCCTTTACCACGGTTCTATGGATTACCCAAAGTACAGAAACCTAATGTTTAAACACGTCAAACTATCGCTTATTCTTGAAGTCCGCTTCGTTCACTTTCACGTTACATAGCTGACCTCCTGTGTTTTTACACAAGGATGAATTCACACCACTGCAACTACAACACTGCTTTTACCGCCTTCATTACACAACAAAGAAGCGAGACAGATGAAATCATGGTCAATCCTTTGGTGTCACATCATCAGACACAAGTATCCTCACTGAAGACAGCTTAGGAATTGTAGAGGACCTTCTTGAACATGATGATTCATTGCTATCCAGAGCCACACTGAAACCTTCAGATATCCTAAATCTACTACGAATACTCCTCACTAACACATGCTTCCTCTTCAACAATGACATCATCACTTAAACTAACGGTGTACCCATTGGAGCTCCTACATCCTCGGTGATTGCTGAAATATTCATGGAATCATTTTAAGTCACAGCATTATCAACAGCAGACTAAGGGACAACTGCCTGGAAAAGGTACGTCGACGATGTCTTTGCAATCATCATAAAGGGTCACCTACAAAGTTTATTTGAACACATCAACATCCTACACCCAAACATCATATTTACCATGGACAAAGAAGAAGAAAGACAAAAACGCTTTCTGGATGTCCTAGTAAAGAGGGAAGTAGATTGCAGCATTTCCGTTACCATCTACAGGACAAAAACCTCACACTGACCATTACCTCAATAATGCAACACACCATCCAGTCTCAGCTCATAACAGTGTCATCAGCACTCTGTTTGGAAGAGCAAGAAGCATTATTTTCAACCCACATGATCTTAGATAAAAAGAAATACACCTTCAAAAGGTTCTTTTATCCAATGGATACCATGCTACGGATGTGCAGAGAGCCTTACACAGAACCACTGGACCTAATCCTGAAGATAAAGAACCTCTGAAACGTATGTCTGCCTTACGTGAAGAACACCAGCGAGCACATAAGACGAACTCTCCGACAATACAACATGCTTCTTCTTCACTACATCCACCCTGAGGAAGATTCTTTCAAAACGAAAGGACCCAGTTCTACTAAAAAGAGGAACTATGTAGCTTAAAGACTTCAATGTAAGGACGGTCCTGTATCCTATATTGGCGAATCAAAACGTTTCGTGGGTCAAAGACAAGAAAGCTGTTAAAAAAAGTGACACCAAGAGGTATGAAATAGCCGAACACTGCTGGACACAAGATTAACTTTTGACTGGGACAATAAAAGGATTTTAGACAAGGAAATCAACACAACAACAAGAGAAAAAAAGAAAGAAACAATCCTACAGCAGAGGGGTAACACACAACAATATATCCTTCAGCCTTCCAGAAGAATGGCTTCCAGCACCAAAGAAAGAAACGTAACAAACAAAACAAATAAAACATAGATATAGCGCCATTCTTAGAAACAACCCGATCTCTATCTACACGTAGGTTCGCGCTAACAAGGTGTAAAAACAGCCACACCTAATCATTTTAGTAGCCTTATGGGAAAAAGCTTACGACTCAAGGCATGATAAAGCTCTTACATCTATGCCTTCCTCTGAGCCCATAAAATTCAGAATTTTCAAAAATGCCTCAGAGAATTCATGAACAGATTACATTGTAACTTTTAATTATAATTCCTGGATAATTACTGTTTCGAAACATTTTTACTATCATTAACAGACCAAAAGATTTAGCAACATGACTTCTTATCATGTTATCATAATTCAGTATACTAATGGATGTTGTTCTTCTGAATATCGGTAACTTTGGATTCAGTCTCATAAATAAATAAGAGGTAAGATGTATTTTACAATTAGGTGTGAGAAAGCCAGCAAATTCTTTCTAACCATCGATTCCCTTGTGATTAGATTCTATGGACAGATTCAAAACAATCAATAAATGAACTGCAAGAAAATTCATCGATGATCATTATTTTTTCTCAAAGCTAGCGTTATAGTGTAGAGAACAGACTAAAAAATAGTGATTCTTTTTGAATGTCATTTATTTTGTACAATGATTTACAGCAAAGGTACCTTTTTGGACAAAGTGTAATTCCTTATCAAGTCTCTCAAATAAAGGAACAGTTACATCTTTGACCACTTTTTCTAGTTTATAATTAGTTGTAAATGCAAACAAGGAAAAAATTCTCTTTGAGATTAGAGATTTAAAGATAATTAAAGGGGGGACTTAAATTCAGACTGGAAATAATGAACTGTCCTTAATATTTCTGTTAATAAACATAGACCAAAAGAACTATTTAAATTTAGATTTTCCAATAATCAAAATTCATCATAATGGCTCATCGGGCGCTATTGACTAAAAAAAATACACATTTCTTCTCAAATAGACAAGAGTAACAAGTCATTTACCATAGTTTTTTTGAAAATATGCAAAGTAATCGGTTGGTGTCAGTTAAGAGCACTCCGTCACACTTGAAGAAACTCTCTGTAGAAGCTACTGCAAATAAAATCTAGAGATAATTTCATATCTTAAAGCTCCATGTGAAGTAAAAGAGCTATCAATAGCAATTATCACGGAAATATCGGAATTTAATGTATGGTTACTTATACAAAATTATATATACATACATATATTTACAACGTATATATACATATATATATTTATAACGTGTATAAATATATATATATATATATATATATATATATATATATACATACATTGTAAACCTACACCCTTACCTATAGAGTTTTCTTACTCGTATATCTGATTATACGATAGCTCTTACATTTGATGTGGTAGAGCACTGTTGCTAATGACATTTCATATTCATTTGTTAATATATTTATAACATATATATACATTTATAAAACACACATATATATATATATATATTATATCTACTTTTATTTCTCAGATAAAGACTACAATTGACAATAAAGTAGGGCAATTAGGAAAGTCCATGAGGAGATATATGTTTCTAAGTTCTGCATTCATTGTGAAATAAATAATTTTTATTAATTTTGCATATTAGAAAACTAAACAAGAAATCATTAGCTGTAGAATTGGAATTTTTGAATACAAAATAAGCGATTGGGTGAACCGATTACAATATATTCCCTAATGCTAATTCCTAGTTGTAATTAAACTTCTTAAAATAAATCAGAAAAGCTTTCAAAAGAATTTTTTTAGTATTACTGGTCATTATAGTTAATTGTCACCATATAGTTGCGGTCATGACCTGAGGATGCTTTCAATATAGCAGACGAGGAATACCAACAATATTATATAGCTTAGCACTCATATCGCTTCTCTTGAAATTAGCCTTTACCCTCATTTAAGAGATTTAATGAGTGAAATACAGTAAAATTATCCGCTTAACTCGCCCATGCTAAAGTAATTAGGTCAGGGCAGTTACCATTAGAAATCCCAATAAATTATCATACTTTTGAATAATATTTGAAGATATAATGGAAGAAGCAAAGCAAAAAAGTCAGCTACCAGTAGAAATTCTATTAAATTATCATAATTTAGAATAATATTTGATGCTACAATGCATGAAGCAAAGCAAAAAAGTCGTCTTTTGTGAGATCGAGCCTAAGCAGACACTAAAGAGAAATACTAAGTGGAATACAATATAACCGGGAAATAATTTAACCGTATAACTTTTTATATAAGGAAAAATAAGTCAAGATATTTATCAAATGGAATTCTTTTTTATGAGAAAAATTAAAAAAATAATGTATATATATAATAAAAAAATAATAGTAATAACAATAGAATATAATTATTATTAATAATAATATATAAATATAACAAATAATAATACTAAAAAAAAATAATTTTCCATTTTTTATCATAAAAAATTGATGCACTCTTTACGATGATAAATAGCAAGCAAAGAAATCAAATGAAAGGAAATTAGATAGGATTAATATATAAACCTGAGATAGTTTTTTATTCTAGCCGTTTATGTTAGAACGATGAGGTCGGTAGAGCGAACTACTAATATTTGTAATTCGTTATAGTTATTATGGATATTGCTTTTTATGGTACTTTCGAATAGACAAATATATTTACAAAATCAAACGAAAATTTTGTTGTAACCTATTTTGTACCACAGTGGACTAAGATATTAATTTTTTTTCATATTACATTTAATAAGAATCAGCCTCAGAAAACGGTAGCATCAATTATTCTTTTGCGGACAACGTCATGATAAAAGACTGTAGAATTCCGTATCAGTTGGCTTCAAATATCATATCAGTGTCAAAAATATACACGACAGGCACCGCCTCATTAGCACAAGGGTTTCTTTTTTCCTGATAATTGTGACACCAGGCTCATGATTTTTCTTTCCCGGCAGCAGTTCGCTTAAAGGCCATTGTACACCCCTGCTTATTGTACATCAATTTCACAAAGACAGGAGTAAACATGTAATATAATTACTCTATCCTCTTGTCCAGATTTCTTGGCTTTATAGGCAAAACAACATTTTTAGAAAACAAGATTAAAACGTTTCAAGTAATACCATTTTATGGATCCATTTTAAACACTCTAAACGCATGAGCACTTTTACTGGAAAAAACAATTGTGGCCGAGCTTATCAAATATATTGCTTTTCCATCTTCTGTTCAGACATTAGAACTTTTAACATCTCAAACAATTTATCATAGTCATTTTTGGGTTTGATGGTTAAGAATGACGGTTGTAGTTATAATCCTACCAAAAATTATATTTCAAGGCGAAAAAAGGAATAAATTAAGATCTTATTTGTTTCTTTGTCAATAATTAAAGGAATTAACAAAATAGGTTATAGTAAATTATGTTGATAATTATTTGTTCCTACATTTTTGTTTTTACCAATGCAAAAGAAGGCCTATTAGGAGTTATTGCCTTTAAATTAATATACCGTAATTATTCGATTTACCGAACCCTAGTCGAATAAGCGCACCCCTTGTATATGTGCACCGTCTGGACCCTAAAAAGTTAACAAACGCACTCCTCAATTAAGCGTACCATCTTTGGTGGATTTCCTTTTCAACAACCGCACACTTTTTTCAAAGTAAAAAATTGAAGGTGAAGAATAAAAGAACTAAAAACATATATTTTTAGTGAGTATATTCTATTATATTTTTAACATCATGTGCGTAAACCACAATGTTCAAATGTTTACAGATATCTTTGTATTTGTCAATTTCATTTTTAAACTTAATAAATGTGGACGTTGATATTTTAGACATTTAGTGCTTTGTAAGTTTACTTCGTGCTGTTTGTAACGATAAAAATATTTTTTACATTTAGTGTCTTATAACTTGACCGACTTTTCCAATAAGCGCATTCCCTCAAATACGCAAACCCCCTGAATAATCGCACCCTTTAGAATTCCCAGAATTATTTAAGCGCACCGTGCGCTTAATCGAGGAATTACGGTACTTGATAAAATGGTGTATGATGAATTTTTGGTTTGGTGCACATTCATCTTTAGTCACTGGAAGTAATTTTTTTTCCGGTTAAAACGTTTCTTAAAATCAAATCTAACTACCAATTTCACTCTCATTACCATTATTATTAACATTACTCGTACCACTATCACCATTTGCTACTAACATTAGTATAATCACTACATCTTTAACTATCATTGCTACTACAACTAACACTATTCCTATTACTAGCCACAATACCACTAGTATTACTACTATCACTACTTCTACAAATACTATTCTTACTACTACTACTACTACTACTACTACTACTACTTCTTCTACTACTACTAGTACTACTACTACTACTACTACTACTACTACTACTACTACTAGTACTACTACTAGTAGTACTACTACTACTACTAGTACTACTACTACTACTACTACTACTATTACTACCACCACCAATGCTATAACTGCCAGTATAACTAATATTATCTCTACCCTGTATCTTATTTTACTAATTCTACAGCTGCCACTGCAATTAACACTGCTAATATACTTCTATTAATACTGCTATTGTTTCTGCTACTTATGCTATTGCTATTTTTGCAATAGTGACCCTACTATTACTATTGCTTTAAACAACACCAAATAGGTTTTATAGCCACATTTTTTGGTGGTATTAGCCTATCTTCAAGGAAAGCTTTTTTCACCTTGATCAATAAATTGAACTGATCAGGCAAAAAACAATGAGGATTTACAGTTTTACACCGTACACTTTTCTTTTTGGAGGGGTGTGTGTTGGGGGAGGGGGTTGGTTTCTTAGGAAATGGTAACAACTTGCTTTCATCCAGTGGGTATCAAATTTATTTTTATTGCGAAACTGTCATTTATTGAGAATATCCAAAATATGTACGGCTATGTGTGATTTTAAAAGTAAACCTCAGCGAATAAAAAACCAACAACAATAAAAGATCCCTGAAAACAAATCAACTACAAAAACTCCGAAAAACAATTAAACTAAAAAATCCCCGATAAACAAACAAACTAAAAAAGCCCGTAAAACAACTAAACTAAAAACCCCCGAAAAACAAATAAACTGAAAAACCCTGAAACCTCCTTGAAACGGAATATGCAACTTCTAAACTTCTTGTAGTCGGAGGCTTGTAACTTACTTTGGAGGGTTCTACTTCATTTTCACCTTTTCAAAAAGAGTTTGCATTATCATTATTATCATTATTATTATGAATGGCAGAGCAATACGAGCCCACAAAGGACTTAGAGGTAGAAACTGTTTAGGTTTCCCAGTTTAGGTGACCCATTCTGCTTAAAACGGTCTTCGTGACGAGGCTTCACAAAAGACCTCAAGACTAAGTAACAAGTGCGAACTCGGTACTCAGGCCTTCAGAACTTGAGATTCACTCTCATGACACCTAGATATAATGCTGGCAAACTATTCACGCCCGTTAAACAGAAATACCTGATGTATCAGCCATCTCGGGACATGCACAACTGGTTAAGGTCATGCAACTGACTGGCAAGTCTGCTGTTTGAGGGGGAATGTTCAATTATTATTATTATTATTATTATTATTATTATTATTATTACTATGGGTATTCCATTTCACGGCAAAGCTGGTTTTGAGGCTGGGTCCTGGTACTTTTTAAAGATCTGAGGTATACAAACCTTCACTTCAATCTCTTTTCTACTTCTTTCTCAATTCCTTTCTTTTTCTTTTTCTTCCTCTTCTTCTTCTTCTTCTTCTTCTTCTTCTTATTATTATTATTATTATTATTATTATTCTTAATATCATATTTTTCCACACTTTGTGTCTGGTTGTTCTTATTGCCTAGTTTTATGATGATAGGCGGTCATAACAAATGACTATGGGCTACCAGCATTTTCTTTTTCAAAACTCCAGTACTTTTCGCAAAATCCTTGCTTTTCCCAACAACGTAGTCTTTTGAAGTACTCCTAAGTTGCAGTGAATCCCAAGCTTTTCAACCCACTTCTCAAATCCTTTAGTCACAGACCCAAGAGCTCCAATAGCAACAGGGACAACTTCTACTTTCTTCAGTTTTCACAGTCTTTTTATTTCTCTTTTCAGATCTTGATACTTTTCTACTTTTTTTTCTCCTTCTCTGCCATTATTGCCGTATGTTTCTTGTTTTCTACCAAGACTAAATCTGGCCTTCTTGCTTCAATCCCATTATCATACTGGATATATACATCCCACAACAACTTTTCATCATCACTCTCCAAATTATTATTATTATTATTTTTATGTACTGATTTTATCTCTCTCCCACTTTTACCTTCAATATCTTGATCAATCATAAACTCTACTTACATGTTTCCATTTTATGGCATTCCTTAAGATCAGTTGAGTGATGTTTTAACTGTTTCATTAACATTATGGACTTCAAAAACAAAAAATACGAATGAAACGAAATGATGTTTGAAACAAGGGAAGACCCACGAGGTCTAAATTAAAAATTATTTTTAGTAACAAATAACATACATGTTGATTGCTCCATGTTCACAGACCAGGTTTCCATCCTCTTTGTTATTTTTCCAGTGACTACGAAGATGACTCTTCAAACCAGTAGTCGATTTACAGTGGTTACAGCAAAGATGGCAGATGAACTCGAGTGTCCTCACAGGGTTGATTGAATCTGGATGCAGAATGCAATCTTTGTGTACAGCCTTGTCTTTTCAGTCCCACCACTGAGTTGCATACTTTACTATAAACTAGGCAGGTGTTGCCATCAGGATGTGGAGCTAGTGCAAGAATAGGCCGCCTCTTATGTGATTTAAAGTGGTTCATATAACCTGCTTTAGAAAAGTTATGTGAAACACCCTATCACTGATCTCGCACTTCCAGCTGGCAGTGTTGGAATCCAGCTGCCTTGCTACACCTTTCTTTAAATCACTTTTTAGAGCTGCGTATGCCAAGTATCGTTCGTTTACTACAATACATCCTGACAAAACAGAGCCACGACACTCGTTGCGGTTGACAACCTTTTCCTCCCATTTTCCACATCCATCTTCAGTTCCTTTAAGTTACTCTTCACACAGTCTTTAAACCGTTTCATTGGCTTATGCCGCGGACGTTTACCTTGCGTTACTTTACCATAAAAAGACTGTTTAAGCAATCAAAAATCATCCATACGGACTAAATTCCCAGCCCAGCCCAGCTCCGTTGATTCCTAATCAGGATGATGTTTTCTATGCTAGGGCAACCTGCTCTCTGTAAAACAACAGTATTGGGTGTAAGTGACTGCCATTTTATGGCAAGGATCTTCCTCAAGCAATTTTTGTGAAAGTGTTCAAGCCACTTTAGGTGATGACAATGGATTGTTCATACTTATGATGATTACAGCAAATGCGGACAGCACGCATGTCTGGTAAACTGTCAGTTTTGTACTTAAGGTTACACCTCTGTCTGACCATATTCCAATATCACAGTCACGAAATGCGTAAAGCACAACAACAGTAAAATAGATATAAATAAATAAATAAAAAATAATAAATAGATAGAAAACAACATTGGCGCCAGAATATCACCCTGTTTCACCCCGTTGTCTATCGCAATTTCCAAGAGTTACACAGTAGTATGAAAGCCCGTGTCAGCTTTAACGAGAAACTGTCAAAGGAAATTGCATACATACAAACATACATACAAACATACATGCAAGCATACATACATACATACATAAATACATGGTGATTGCTTCATCTTGACAGATGATTGCCGTCCATGACTTTAGCTGTTGTCAGTAAAATTTCTGTCTTTTCTTGTGTGACCTCGTACGTGACTTTGGAGACCATATTTTGATCTGGAATGCTTGAAACATAGGTAACAGATAAAAGAAGAAGCTTCCACTGGGTTGATGGTATCACTTTGTAAAATTTGGTGTCTGTGTACAGCCATGTGTCTTTTGAGACCTGGCACTGATTTGAAAACCTTGCCACACATCACACATGACAGACGGTGTGGCCTTGGAGGGAGGTTGGAAAGTGGCATTGATCTGACATGGGACTTCAAATGATTGACAAAGCCAGCTGTTGAAAGAAGAATACGATCACATTTGTCACACGTCCAGCTCTTTGTGCCTTCATCGAGGTTGTTCTTCCAGCCTTTGCGCAATCTACGCTTTAATCGCTCATGTTCCAGGCGACTTTTTTCAAACAATGCACAGCCTGTCTTCACGTGCCTTCTCCAAGTCGCTCTTTCTAAGCCTAGCCTTTCCCAGTTTTTAAGGTATATTCCTAGTTTCTTTAAGTTTTCTTTGATACAGTCTTTGTACCTTCTTCTCGGTTTATGCTGTAGTCACTTTTTAGTCTGGAGTTGCCCATAAAACAGTTGCTGAGGGACTCTATCGTTCTCCATACGAACCATATGGCCTGCCCAGTGCATATGATTGGCGACGATCATTGACTTGATACTTGTGTATTGAGTATGTGTCTCAAACATTTCAGATAAAAGTGTTCAAGTAGTTTGAGATGTCTTCGATGTACGCTTCATGTCTTACAAGAATACAAAAGAGCTGTCAAGGCACAATCCTTATACACGAACAGCTTGGTTTTTGAAGGTGATGCCGCGATCTGTCCAAACTCGTTTTTCAAGCATTCCAAAGGCAACAGAGACTTTCTGTATCCTCTGGTGTATTTCTGCATCAAGGGAACCATCTTTTGGCAGGGTGCTACCAAGATATACAAAGATGTCTACCACACCTAATGAACTGCCATAGACACGGATATCTGGTACAATGTATGGTTCACCAGGTGCTGGTGTGTGCATGGCTTTTGTCTTCTTCAGACTAATTTTAAGACTAAACACAGTGCATGAGGTGGAAAAACGATCCATATTGAGCTGCATATTTTCAGTAGAACAAGCAAGAAAGTCAACGTCATCAGCATATAGAAGTTTTCTGATTAGACTTTGATAAACGTTTGACTTAAAGTTAAACCTTCTCAAATTGAAAACACTTTCATTGTTCTAAATTGCAAAAAAAACCACCCATATCACAGTCATGAAATGCATGTGAAAGCATT
Source organism: Morbakka virulenta (assembly GCA_003991215.1). Taxonomy (NCBI): domain Eukaryota; kingdom Metazoa; phylum Cnidaria; class Cubozoa; order Carybdeida; family Carukiidae; genus Morbakka; species Morbakka virulenta. The sequence goes on along the minus strand of RDPX01000014.1, from coordinate 5,196,424 downwards.
ACAGCAAAGAATATGGAAAAAAGTGTTGGTGCTGCGATGTCCCCTCGCTTTGCACCGTTATCAATCGGAATCTCCTCAGACAATATTCCATTAAAAAACACGAGCTTTCATGTCCTCATGCAACTGATTGAACATGTTCTCAAAGAGTGGTGGACACCCTACTTTCCAACGTATTATCCACAAAGCATGGCGGCTCACAGTATCAAAAACATTCGTTAAATCAACAAAGGTTTGATACAGCCGCATCTGTTGCTCAATGCAGTTCTCTTGGGGCTGACGTGCAACAAATATCATGTCAATGGTACCTCTGTCATGTCTAAAACCACTCTGCGATTCAGAAATGGTTGTCGGACAGATATCTTCCATTAGCCTGTTTAACAGCAGTCTTGAGAAAACTTTCCCCACAGCTTCTAGCAGTGTAATACCCCGATAGTGATCACATACACCTTTTTCTCCTTTCCCCTTAAACAGATACGCTAATATACCATCTATCCAATCCTTGAGTACGTTGGTGCCATCCCAGGTCTTAGTAATAAGATTGAATACTGCATTGGTCACATTTTCACTTTCAATCTTTAGAAGTTCAACTGACAGGCCATTCTGACCAGGTGCCTAGCCTGTATCGATTTGTTTAAGAG
>RDPX01000014.1:5161289-5173247 GCA_003991215.1 Morbakka virulenta | reverse complement strand
GCAAGCAAAGTGACTTAACAAAGGTAGTGTTATAAAACAGCTATAAAAAGTGCAAAACGTTATGGTGATTATCTTTAAACCATAAGCCGGCTATAGAGCCTTGGTTTGGAAGATTTTTTATTCCAAAGGAAGTAAGCAAAATCAAGATATGTATGATTAAAATAGCACCAGAACATCAAGTGAAATTTATAAAGAAATACGAGCAAAGTGACTTCACCAAAGTAGCGTTTTCAAACAGCCATAAAAGGAGCAAAATTTTACATTGATTAACTTTAAACCTTGAGCCGGCTATAGAACCTTGTCATTGTAAGATTTCTATTTCAAAGGAAATAAACAAATTCAATATACTTATGATGAAAATAGTACCAGACCATGAAGTGAAATTTATAAAGAATGCGAGCAAAGTGACTTCACCAAAGTAGTGTTTTCACACAGCCATAAAAAAGCCAAACTTTTCTAGTGATTAACTTTAAACCTTGAGCCGGCTATAGAAATTTGTCTTTGTAAGACTTTTGTCTGGGAGCAAATAACCAAAATCGAGACATTTATGTTAAAAATAGCACCAGAACATCAAGTGAAATTTATAAAGAACTGCGAGCAAAGTGACTTCACCAAAGTAGTGTTTTCACACATCTTTAAAAGAAGCAAAACTTTCTAGTGATTAACTTTAAACCTTGCGCCGGGTATAGAATCTTTTCTCTGTAAGATTTGTATTTCATAGCAAATAACCAAAATCATGATAGTCATGATAAAAATAGCGCTAGAATATCTAGTGAAATTTTTAATAAACAGGGAGCTAATAGAGTTCAGAAAGGTAGTGTTTTACACGGCCAAAAAAAGACCAAATCTTTATATTGATTCACCTTAAACCTTGAGCCAGTTATAGCACCTTGTCTTTGTAAGATTACTAGTTGAAAGGAAATAACCAAAATCTAAATATTTATGATACAAATAGCACTAAAAAATCATGTGAAATTTATAAAAAACAGCGAGTAAAGTGACTTCAGAAAGGTTGTTTCTCTCATAGCCATTAAAGGCGAAATCTTTATATTGATTGACCTTAAACCTTGAGCCAAATATACCACCTTGTCTTCGCAAGATATTGATGATAAAAATAGCGCTATAAAATCTGGATATTTCACGTAGGTAGTGTTTTTCACAAGTATAAAAATTGCAAAACTTTATATTTAAAAGCCTCAGACTTTGAGCCAGTGATAGCACCTTGTCTTGGTGAGATTTCTAGTTGAAAGGAAATATCGAGTGGGTGATTACTCTTAAATTATTGGAATGGTTTAATGGAATTGTCTGTTCCCCAAAGCTATTAAGCATAACTAGATTTGAGTTACTAAAAGTCATTTCAAGGGAAAACTACAAGTAGGAAAGTAAATAAAAGATTGTGCTTAACTTTTGAAAGGAAAATATATGCTTTTGATTTAGATAATTTTTATGAGCTAAAAATGTTAACAACAATAATGACTTTTGAATATAAATCCAAGTTATTTTTGGAAAGAAAACAAAGTTGCATGATAATGAAAAGCCATCGCGTTTACCTTGTGTTAATTCAACTATTGCATTTCTTATGCTCTAAAAATATAATTAGTACCAGTAAGTTGTTAACGGGTGTGGCAAGAAGAGGACTTAGTATCTGCGGAGCCACTGTGGTGATGCGTAGTGAAGGTGATGACGGCGGTGGTATATGGGTCAATTAAAAGAAAGATTGCGGAGACAAAGCGCGAAAAAATAGATCCAACGCACATTTCACAAAATGCGTATAGCTTATCGGGAACGCTGGAGAGCTACGCTTTTAATCGAAAAGATGCGAGCCAAAAATACTGTGAGCGACAATCCATTGGAGTTCATTGATTTTTACATACAAGTGAGTATCTTCCATTGTTTGACAAGCTCAAAGACAAAATGGAGAGGTTAAACACCTATTGCAAGGTAGTGTTTGTTGTGAATTTATCTCTACTAACTGGTGACCCTTGAATTGCAATTTCACTGTACAGTCGTTTTCTGGCTAGTATGCAAGATTATGTAATCTTTTCAGTACATGAAGATGTTTCCAGTTATTTATATTTATATGCCTTCCACAACAATTGAACAACGGTAACTGGCATACGAATCACTGATTTATCGGCTCCAAATGCATATTCACGCCGTGACAATTAAACCCAAATATTATTCGCCTATATAAAGACAACAGCAACTAGTTACCTCGCATGGGTGAATTCAACATCGTCACCGCTCGCAGCTTTTTTACGTGAGTTAACTTACGTGTCTTGAGCGGGCATTGTGTTAAGTGTTTGCTCGTCTCAGTTATATTTCTCAAAGTAATTTTTACCGATGCACGGATTAATCAGTAGTGATTCATGAAGTGCATCCAAAAAACAATCAGCACTGCTTGACTTCCTGTAAATTGGCAGCCTTATAATTTACCAAAACCACCTGATAAGAGTCCCGTAAGTGGTCCCCTGGTGGTGATAAAGTCTAGTACTGAAGACCACTTTTATAGACACGAAAGTATTATGCCTTAAAAACACAAAGTACACCCGGGCTAAAAATAATAATATGATGATGTAAAAAGGCTCCAAGTATTCAGAGACCTGCTTTACGTTTTCGACTTTGTACCGTACTGTATAGGCTAGTGGGGCTAGAGATGATAAATTTGCCATTAGGTTATTCTGCGTTGTGGGGGGAAGGGGGTGTGCCTGTGCAGTCCCGTGTCTGACCACGTGCAAATTTTCATGTATAGGTATATATCCCTGCAAATAGAATTCATTTTCTAATTTAAAAAAACTACACACAAGCAGGAGAGAGAGGTATATTTTGTAAAAATCGACGAACAACTGCTAGCTTAATATGTCGAATACATACAAGAGATGATTAAGATAATAATAATAATATTAAAAATAATAATAATAATAATAATTATTATTATTATTATTATTATTCTTATTCTTATTATTATTGTATAGCATATCTTAGCAAGTTCACTTCATCAGAATACAAAATACGTAAAATAATTTACACCTTTTCATTTACAGATGCTTCGGAAAAAAATGGGCATTTTGCAACAATACAGAAAACAGCGTGCAACCTAATACTTTGTCTTTTTAAAGGAACCCTGACCAATGACAGCTGCTTCATTGAAAATATTTATGCCTTAAAATTCTTCAAGCACTCTTTTAACCTATTGGGACAAGGTAACTTTGTGCTTGATTTTTAGGCTGTCTGAACATCTTGGAGGAGCAGGGAGAAATACCTGCCTTTTCATTTCCAAGTTGAATCATTTTTAACCACAGGGCTTAAATATTTCCAATTTTTTTCCAAACGACGTTAACCTTTAACAAAAAAAAATATGAAGGTTCACACGAAATTGAATGAATCTATTTCCATAGTTTAGCATTTTCTATTTGTTTGTCATATCCCTCTTCAAAACCTCTGCATCTACGAAAAAATTTACGAACTTAACACCCACTTTAAGTGGTGCAGGAAGTTTGGCAAGGGGTTTCCTTGGTCTTAACAGTGCACGAACCCTCTTGCATAGCAAGTTTTTCAAATATCTGGCTGCCGGTGTACAAAAAAGTAAGAGCTGAGTTACCTATTGCTGTTCTTCTACACTTTAGGCAGCCACACCACATTGTCCAGCACATACTGCATACTCCTGATTAATCACCTCTTCTCAAATATTAACCAAAATATTACCTTATGGCTACATGTGATGAGGATGGGGTAACAATGGTAAGATCGTCGATCTGAATATTTAAAACGGTGAGTTTGAAATACAAGTCTACGTTTTTCGTAATGAACTATTACTTTTAGGAAAATTAGCTAGCCCCACTCATATTTTAATCGCATCTATTTATCAGTGTTTGTTTTGTAAGGTAATAAATATCATGTGATAGATAAAAGCCCTTTACTCATAACCAAAAATGATGGAAAGTGATGTGAAAAATCAATTTACTGTTATAAACCCATGTACCACTTACGACGGACAAAAAGGCACTATGCACCCACAAATACTTAAACAACAACCAACAGAACTTTGTAAATTTCAATTTAATCCTATCCAGTTTCCTTCTGGTGTGCAGCTAAAAATCTATCAAATATATTCATAGGCGGGCTAAACAACTCTATCCTTTTTTCACTTCTCGCCTCCCAACCCACTGTTTACTTCATACTTAAGAGCACAAAATTCTGTGGTCGAGCAACTATGAATACATACTTAAAGAATTAATTTTTTCCCTAAATTTATTCTTACCTTACACGAAATCATAAAAATATAAGTCCTGATAAAAATGTAAGTACAATAACACTATACTGTTCACACTAACCCCAGCTAGCACACAAGGACTCCTAGCGTTTGTGCCCAATAATTACTGATAGGTTTCTGGAGTTTGCTTTCCATAATATCCACATGTGTTTTCGGTTGTGTAATTATTCCATCAATAACAACATAGTCGGATTCAGGTGCTTCAGTCGATAGCTGTTCTGTTAGTAATTTTTCACTAAATATTCGCTTGGCACGAGATCTTACAAGATCCCCACCTGACGTAAGTCTCTCAACCGAACATGAAATTTCAATTTGGAAATGTCCACTAAATAAAAACATAAGGCCGCAAGAATGTTCAAACGTTTCACCAGGGGACAGCTGAAATGCAAAAGAAGAGACAAATTATATAATTTGCTAGCATTACTAATTACTATCTTATCGCTAAAAATGTTGGCATAGGTTTTAGTCAAGACAAATTCGTAGTCGAACTAAAATTTAGTACTCAAAAGAAAATTCAAACACTTCTTGGTTGAGGTTCAGCTTTAAGCATGGTAAGTAAATAACTTATTTCACTTATTTAACATTACAAAAGACACCAACAAAAAAGAAGGAATTTTACTACTACTACTACTACTACTACTACTACTACTACTACTACTACTACTACTACTACTACTACTACTACTACTACTACTACTACTACTACTACTACTACTACTACTACTACTATTATTATTATTATTATTATTATTATTAATATTATTATTATTATTATTACTAATTTAGTAGCTAAAAACACAGGCAGATGTTATACTGCATCAAATAAGGAGGTTGGTTATTACCAACAGCCAAAGGTTCCACATAATTTCCCTCATATTTAACATTTCAATACTTTTATCATTCTAACTGTCCCTAATACAGCAGTTTTTTAACAGGATATTCCTCTAGCTCGATTCCATGAACTTATATAAAGGTTGGAAACATTTTTGAAACACTACCAACAACAACTGGTGCCACCATAACTTTGCTCAGATTCCAGAGTCGCTTAATTTCTAGATTGAGGTGATGATATTTTTCAACCGTAAATTTTTCTGCTTCAGATATGCTTTTATCCCCTGGTACCGCTGTGTCAATAATTATTGCAAAGCATTTCCTATTATCAATGATGACGATATTATTATTATCTTCATTTTGCATTTTGCACAGGCTGTTCTTTTTGCCGAATAACATCTCTTGGGCGAGCCACAACTAGCAGCCAATGGCCAAGAGGTTTCTTTCATCTTACATATCCAATACTTTTCGAAGTATTCTGGTTGTTCCCAACAAGGCTGTTTTTTGTACCACCCCAACACCTACTTCAATATCTAGTTTTTCCATCCATCCATTGAAATCTTTGCTTACGCATCCCATAGCACCTATTACCACTGGTACAACTAGCGCTTTTCTCAACGACCAGAGTCTTATCAATTCCCTCTTTAGGTTTTGGTATTTTTCAACTTTTTCATTTTCTTTGTCATGCACCCTATTATCTCCTGGAACCGCAACATCAATGATTATGCATGACTTCGTCTTTTTCTCTACCAATACCAAATCAGGTCTCCTAGCCTCAATTACGTTGTCGCACTGGATATTCATGTCCCACAATAATTTCACTTTATCGTTTTCTACTACTCCCTCTGGGCAATGTTCGTACCATTTTTCCTTCTTGTCAAGTCCATACTTTTCGCACAACTTCCAATGAATTAGCTTAGCAATATTGTCATGCCTTCTTTTGTACTCCCGCTGGGCTAGTTTTTTACACTCGCATATTAGATGTTGTACGGTCTCCCCCTTTTCCAAGCACATCCTACAAAGTGGATTTTCACTAGTTTTGTCGATCTTGTGCTTGACATAGTTTGTTCTTAACGCTTGTTCTTGGGCAGCGAATATTAGTGCCTCTGTTTGCACCTTTAGATCACTTTGCACAACCCATTTCCAAGATAATACTTTATCTATTTTATCATTCATTTCACGGTCGAACTGCCCATACATTCTTTTATCGTGCCATTTCATTTTGGCCTTGTTTTGGTTTCTCCTTTTAAATTCTTCCTTCCCCATCAGGTTTCCAATCTCAATGATGCCAACTTCCTTTACACCTTTTAGAAGCTCTTCTTTTGAATCCCGCACATACAATCCCAAATTGTTCTCCTCACTTCGCACACAATTTTCAATGCTAATCAAACCTCTTCCACCATCTCTTCGTTTCACATACAGTCGATCAACATCACTTTTTGGATGGAAAGCACCGTACATAGTTAAAGTCTTTCGCGTTGTTCTGTCGATTTTTTTCAATTCCTCTACTTTCCACCCAATAATTCCGGCTCCATATCTCAGAAGTGCAACGGCCCACGTGTTGATTGCTTTTATCTTATTTTTGCCATTAAGTTTGGATTTCAGCACTAGTCTTAACCTTCTCTTATATTCAGCAATCACTTTGTCCTTCATTTCCTGTTCTTTTATCTCATTCAGTTCAAGGATACCAAGGTAAGTATACCCCTTTTTATCTACTTCTCTCATTACCTCTTCATTCGGTAGGTGGATTCCTTCAAACGTAATCATTTTCCCTCTCTTCAGAACAACCACTGCGCACTTCTTTAAACCGAATTCCATTCCGATGTCCTCACTAAATAGATACACTGTTTGCACCAGGCTATCTATTTGGTTTTCGTTCTTCCCAAAGAGTTTTAGGTCATCCATATAAAGTAAATGGTTTATTTTGTATTTACTTTGACCCCATTCGTAAGATGCCTTTACTTTTCGTAAGAGTAGGGAGAGTGGGATCATACACAAGACAAAAATCAATGGAGAAAGGCTATCTCCTTGGAATATGCCTCTATTGACATCCAACTCACAAAGATCGGATCCATTGGAAGTCAAGAGAAGTTTCCATCCCTTCATACTTAATTCAATAAAACTCCTGATGTTTCCAGCAATACCACATATCTCAAGACACTCTAAGATCCAGCTATGGGGGACAAAATCGTAAGCTTTCTTATAATCAATCCACGCCATAGCTAGATTTGTCTTTCTTTTCTTACAATCTTTAAGTATCGCCTTATCAATCAATAGTTGATCTTTAGTCCCTCTACTTTTTCTCTTGCACCCTTTTTGTTCCTCTGGGAGCAATTTCTCACTTTCTAGAAAGCAGTACATCTCCTCTGATATTATACCAGTCATTAGCTTCCACATGATTGGTAAGCAAGTAATTGGTCTAAAATTATCAACAGCATTTCCCTTGGCTGCATCTTTTTGACACAGCACAGTTCTACCATATGTCATCCAAGTTGGTGTATCCTTCTTTCCTTCTAGCATTTCATTCAATTGAAACGCTATTCTGCTATGCAACTTATTGAGTTTCTTTATCCAAAAACCTTGCACCCCATCGTGTCCCGGTGCTTTCCAGTTGGGCATCTTTTTGGATTGCTTATTGACTTTGTTCTCGTCAATCAATATATTTCTCTGCTTCACCTTCCCCATCTCTCTTTTCATTACCTTCAACCAATCAGCTTCCCTATTATGCTCTTTCTTTACACTCCATATCTTACTCCAGAACGTCTTACTTTCCTCGGCATTTGGGATATGACCATCACTGTTTCCAGTCTGACCATTTAACTGATTGTAGACTTTCTTTTGATCAATATCAAACAATCTATTTAGCCTATACTGCTCTATTCTTTGCTCGTATCTTGTGATTTTAGCAGCTTTGGCAAGGATTCTTTGCTTTATTTCTTCAATCACAGTTGTTAACCCTTTCCGTTCTACTCGGTATTTTTCCTTCACAAATTTAGCTTTGCCTTCTCGGTGATCTCGAATCTCTCCCCTTTTCAATCTTTCTAGAAAGCTAACATCCTTTTTCAGCTGTTTTATATCACTTTCAACGCGTCTCTTCCACCAAGGTTCTTGTTTTTTCCCTCTTTTGTACGCTTTGAGACCTAGCTGGTCTGCTACCCACACACCCGCAGCTTTGATTAGATTGTTTGTTTGGGTTATATTTGTTGTTTCAATGAGCTCAATAACCCTGTTTACTTTAGCTGTAAGACTATTCAGACTCTTTGTATCAACTTTCTTAAAAGAAATACCACTAGTACCCCTGCCTTCAATCATTATTTTCTGTAGCTGAATGAAGATCAGTTGTGCTTCCTCATCAAATGTTTCAACATTCGGAATCGGATTTTCAATATCCTCGTATGCTTCACGCAAGATATGATCAGTTCCCTCATCAGGTCCACTTTCGACATTTTCTGATTGTTCCACCTCAGCTTCTACAACAGTCTCATTCTCCTCCTTGTTATCTGCATCAATCATCCTCTGAATACTTTCCAATTCCAACTTCGATAACCATCCATTTTTCCTGATAGCTCTAGCTTGGTCACACAATCGTTGTTCAGTAACATGAAAAATTCCACGTTCCCTCCATTCATGCATCAATCTTTGGCGGTATCCTCGAATTGGATTACCGTCCATATCAAAAGGTTTGCTTCTAAAAAAACATTCCATCACAACCTTGTTCACTTCTTTAGACCACTTTGTTCTGACAGTCATAGGATGACGACCGGGCCCCCGCTGTCGAACCGGGGGACACCTGCCGGGCGAGAGACCTTCACCTGAAGCTCCAGCCCCATTCACGCCGTTGTTTTTAACTATTTGTTTTATCATTCCACTCAAGCGAGGTTGTGTTTTAAGGTGCACAACCACCGGTGTTTTTATCGTGACACCATCACTAGGGGGGTTGCCAGCCAAAGCTAAAGAGTCCCCCCTACCCATAAGGCAGACTAGCCCCTGCCGGATGCCAACCCGGAATTTCTTGGTCTCAGGGAGAGCTAACAGGTACTACACCTTGCTCAAGGGTGACCAGGAGGTAGTAGTGGCAATGGGTAACCTCATTCTCCCACGTCGAAACCCCACAACCGGATGCAGTTTAATGTGAATACCCAGGACTAAATGTCCTTTATTTGCAGGCATGAATAATCTGTACAAATATTTGGCTTTAGCAAGAGTATGTAACCAACATCTATTAAGGGTCCCAAAAAAGGAAGTTAATATTTCAATATTTTTTTTTTCTTTCTGTTTAGCCATACTCATTGGTATCTTTAAAAATCTTTTCTGAAAACTCTGATATTAATTTTTGATATTATTTTTCTGATATTATTATTATTATTATTACCATTATTAACATTACTATATTCTTTAAGCTTATACTCTGGAGCGTTATTACCGTGACACTCTTACTGGGCGGGTCATAACAAATGACCAAGGGCTAGCAAGGGGCCTTCTCCTTCATTACATCTCCAATACTTTCCTTAGGGTTCTGACCGTTCCTGGTAAGGCAGCTTTTTGCACATCTGCAATATTACATGAAATACCAATCTTCTCAAACCACTTCTCAAATCCTTTTGTTACACTTCCAAGGGCTCCTATTACTACTGACACTACTTGAACTTTCTTCATTTTTCAAAGTCTTGCTACTTCTCCTTTCAAGTCCTGATATTTTTCAACTTTTTCTTTTTCCTTTTCCTCTACCCTTTCATCTGCAGGCACTGCAATATGCACAATGATACAACTTCTCTTTTTCTTATCAATTAAGACAATGTCCAGCCTACTAGCCTCTATTACATTGTCACACTGTATGATGATATCCCAAAGAAGTTCGACATCATCATTTTCGACAGCTCCTTCGGGAGTATGCTCATACCACTTTTCTTGATGCTCCAGTCCATTTTTCTTGCAAAGATCCCAATGGACTTTCTTGGCAACATTGTCGTGTCTTCTCTTGTACTCTTCTTGTGCAAGTTTTCACATCCACTAACTATGTATTGTACTGTCTCTTCTCTCTTCCCACACATTCTGCAAGTACATTGTTATTATTATTATTATTATTATTATTATTATTATTATTATTAACAATCGCTTTTAATTAAACGATCTGATTTGCCTACCAATTAAATTAAAAACACCAGACCCAAATCAAGCAATTAGTTGAAAAAGTAAAAAGGCATAAAACAAAGAGCACTGCGAAAACCGTCATTTCATTAAAATGACGATATAAGTCAGTTTGTTTGGTAATAAGTCATTTCTTCTGAGGTACAAACAGAGAAACGACTTTTCATCTTGTGGGATACTCCTTTTTATTTCATTCTCAGGTAAAGCATTTTCCAAAATACTTGAACAAGGGTTGTAAAACACTTATTAAACATTTAAAAAAAAATCTATCAGAGGCCCCAGGACTGTAGTTTTCTTGAGAAAACAATAATGAAATGCTCAACCCCAAAATTTAATCGTCGTTAACGTCCTCATACAAATTGAAGCTAGCTTTGGTAAGTATCTCGTTACGAAATCTATAACATAAGTTGAAATGAGCTATTTTGGCACTAAAACAGCCCTATTTTGACTGCAAACAATCGGTACAAGAGTTATTATAGTTTGTACAAACTCATCATAAGTATTTATAGAACAGGAGAGGTAAGAAAACATCTCCTGGTTAACAATATTGTCTTTCTCTTAAAGTAACAAATTAATTGACAAAGGTCAGGGGTATCGATGATGAGAACATGGGTTGGAATTAAAAAACAATGCTTATGGTATAGCAGCACCAAAAAAATGACGTCAGACGACTGCCAACCAAACAATGTGTAGCAGTTGACTGGCGCGTAAACCGAAAGTGTAACCGAATAGAAATAAAAACAACGTATCTGAGTAGGTTATTGTTGCAATGTAATTAACTTAGAATCAAGCTCAGTGCTGAATGTTATTAATGGAGAAGAATGCCGGCGGTGGTGGTGGTGATGATGAAGACGATGAGTAACCGTTCACGGAATGAAAAAGATATATAATACTGTAAATATATATTACAATATTTTTCATCAAGAAATCAAGCGAAGAAAAACTGATATAAACATGATAAAAATAACCTTATAACATCACGAGGGGTAATTTTGACTCACCATTTTAACTGCTTTGGTGTGAACTCCGTGCCAGACTACCAACTGAGGCAAAGGATCTGTGGTTTGGCGATGTTCTGGGAAAGCACGGACGCTCAGAAGAAGATTGACAAGGTCATAATCTGGAAAAGAACCAAGTTAAATCAAATAATACATCATCGTACGGTCCTTTCAGGTGCTGTATACATTATATGTACGTATATGTAAATACGAATACAAAGCGTGCTTGTTCTTCCTATTGCTGTTTTTTATCAAATGTTTCACAATTTCTGCGGGAGCTTTCTTGTGCTTGCAATTCACAATAGAGGATGTAGATTTTAAGAAATATTTACATATTTGACGAGTAAATACCCTTTGTCATTGGTAAAAGCTTAAAAATTCTAAATGAATAAAAGAACTAGTTCAACAGAATTTTGCTCTTTTTCACTGGATTGATAAAAGGCTGAGCTTCGGCGCAATTCAGCACATCTCTCCTGTAGCATGACAACTTGGGGCTTATGGGTTTCTGTGAGTTGCTCTAGCACAGTTGATTTGAAGTTGGTGTGGCCTTTGAGTTGCAAGATGCTGAGCGTAGCTATGTCTCCTTGATAGGATCCATGCTGAGCTATAACAAGACTACCTGGAAATACTTGGGGAGCCAACCAGATGACTCTACAGACCACAGCCACAGCCACAACCACAGCCACAGCCACAGCCACAGCCACAGCC